>LPNX010004309.1:516068-673321 GCA_001517045.1 Pseudotsuga menziesii | reverse complement strand
ATGATGGTTTGGATGATGATGTACTGACGAAGCCTCTGCCTCGAGTAGAGTTCGAACACTTTTGAGACAAGCTTGGTGTTGTTCGGAAAGACCTTCCTCAAAAGGGGGAGTAGTGATGTCCCAGTGGAATTGTATCATCCTTGGGCATTTTCCCTAAATTGATCCAGAGACCTCGGTCCTTGAGAATGAAGAGGGATTGTATCATCCCAAGACATCTGTCCACAATAGATCCGGTGACCTCGGTCCTCGAGAACGTGGTGGGATTGTATCATCCCTAGGAACTTACCCTAAAGTGATTCGGAGACCTTGGTCTTTGAGAATGAAGAGGGATTGTATCATCTCGGGACATTTGTCCATAATAGATCCGGTGACCTCGGTCCTCGAGAATGTGGCGAGATTGTATCATCCCTGGGAACTTGCCCTAAAGTGATATGGAGACCTTGGTCTTCGAGAATGAAGAGGGATTGTATCATCCCGGGACATCTGTCCATAATAGATCCGATGACCTCGGTCCTCGAGAATGTGGTAGGATTGCATCATCCTTGGACATCGTCCTAAAGTGATAGGGACTAATTCTCCCATAATCAATCCAGTGGCTTCAGTCCTTGAGAATGTGGTAGGATTGCATCATCCTTGGACAAAGTCCTAAAGTGATAGGGACTGATTCTCCCGTAATCAATCCGGTGGATTCGGTCCTCGAGAATGTGGTAGGATTGCATCATCCTTGGACATAGTCCTAAAGTGATAGGGACTGATTCTCCAGTAATCAATTCAGTGGCTTCGGTCCTTGAGAATGTGGTAGGATTGCATCATCCTTGGACATATTCCTAAAGTGATAGGGACTAATTCTCCCGTAATCAATCCGATGGCTTCAGTCCTCGAGAATGTGGTAGGATTGCATCATCCTTGGACATAGTCCTACAGTGATAGGGACTAATTCTCCCGTAATCAATCCAGTGGCTTCGGTCCTCGAGAATGTGGTAGGATTGCATCGTCCTTGGACTTAGTCCTAAAGTGATAGGGACTGATTATCCTATAATCAAACTGGTAACTTCGATTGTCGAGAATGTGGTGGGATTGTATCATCCCTGGAATTTAAGTCCAAAAGTGATCCAAAGACTTTTTTGTCTTTGAGTTGTGGATTGCAGGTTGTTGCTGATGATGATGATGCCATACTGATCGAAAGATCAGAGTATGATGATGATGACGTACTGATCGAAAGATCAGAGTATGATGATCATGACATAATGATCGAAATATCAGAGTATGATGATGATGACGTACTGATCTAAAGATTAGAATATGTTGATGATGTTTTTGATCGAAAGATCAGAATATGATGATGATGTTTCTGATTGAAATATTAGAGTATGTTGATGATGTTTCTGATCAAAAGATCAAAGTATGATGATGATGTTTCTGATCGAAAGATCAGAATATGATGATGATTATGATCGACAGATCAGAATATGATGATGATGATGTTGCTGCTGATCGAAAGGTCAAAGTGTTGATGATGATATTACTGATCGAGAGGTCAAAGTGTTGAAGATGTTGCTACTGATCAAAAGATCAAGGTGCTGAAGATGTTGTTGCTGATCGAAAAGTCAAAGTGTTGAAGATGTTGCTGATCGAAAGGTCAAAAAATGCTGAAGATGTTGTTGCTGATCGAACAGTCAAAGTGCTGAAGATGTTACTGATCGAAAGGTCCAAGTGCTGAAGATGTCGTTGCTGATTGAAAGATCAAAATGCTGAAGATGTTGCTGATCAACGCAGTCAAAGAATTAATGATAATGAAGACTGAATATTGAAGATGAAGACTACATGATGTTGAAAAGCTTCCAATGATTTATAGATGTGTTACCCTGCTGATGTTGATGATGTCCCCTATGTCTACTCTTGTTGTTGTTGATGTTGTTGTAGAATACCCTTCTCATTAAGGGGGAGTGTTGAAATATTGTAACTTCAAATAATATTCTATATGTATCTTTTTGTGGTCCTCGATGGTCCTACCGGGAGAACCACTTGTATTACATTGTACCTCGATGCTCCTAATCGAAAGAACTAATAAGATTCATGAGGTAGTCCCCTCTAATTGTAAAGGTGGGTCATCAGCACCCTAGTGTGGTTACTTGAGCCTACATGTGTAACTCGAGCCTACATGATTTAACTCGAGCCTACATGTCGACTGAGTTAAATTAAGTGAACGGATGAATATAAATAGAGGTGTAGTGCTCCTCATTTGAGACACACACACACTCACTTGTGTAGCACATTCATGGAGAAGAGAAGAGTAGCTGGAGAAGGAGGAGGATCAGGCTTTGATCTCCTTGTTGGTTTTACCTTTTATCTTTTTGGGGCATCTATATTGAGGAAGATGTTGCTGGGTTTTTCCCTTTAGGGTTTTCACAGGATAAATCTTTATGTTCCTTTTGTATGGTTGTGCTTGTCTATCTTTTAGTGATCCTATTTATATGCTTTTGTTATGAATTCAAAATGAAATACTAATGATCTAGCTTAGCATATGAAATATTAACAGATGGGCTAGAGGAAAGAGCTTCCGATCACTGATGTAGAAATCGTCGCGACGCTAGTGATTTGAGATGCCAACACTGTAACAACATTCAAGTCTAAGGTGCCGATGGGATAGTGGCTAGAGATTTCGATTTTCAATCAAGAAGCTAGTGGTTTAAAGCTCCAACACTGTGGCAACATTTAGGTCTAAGGCGCCGATGGGATAGTGGCTAGAGCTTTCGATTTTCGATCACGAAGCTAGTGGTTTAAAGCTCCAACACTGCGGCATCATTTCATTTTAAGGCACCGATGGGATAGTGGCTAGAGCTTCTAATTTTTGATCGTGAAGCTAGTGGTTTAAAGCTCTGACACTATGGTAGTGTTCAGATAAGAAGTTTCGACACATTAGTGATTACAGCTTCTAATTGTCGACAAGCTAGCGATTGAAAGCACCAATACATTCAGTCTTGGGGTTTTGATCGCCGATGCTGAGAATATTAGTTGTTTGAATCTTCAACACTGTGGCATCATTCATCCTTGAGGTTTTGATGCATTAGTTATTACAGCTTTCGATCGCCGACAAGCTAGTGATGGAAAGCGCCGATACGTTTAGGCTTGGAGTGCCGATGGGCTAGAGGACAGAGCTTCCGATCGCCGATGTAGAAATCGTCGCGACGCTAGTAATTTGAGACCCCGACACTATGGAAACATTCAATCGTGGGGTGCTGACGGGTTAGAGGTTATAACTTTTGATCACCGACCGCGGTGGTAGGGAAGAAAATTCCAGCAGATTAAGCAAGAAAGGTCACGTCAGTTAACCGCCGAAACACTAGCTTTTGGCGGCAAGTTTACACTAGACCAACAGCAGCGATCACTAGCAACCACTTCAGTTATTAAATGTTCGTTCAGTGAACTAGATATTAGAAATAGATAGAAAAATAGTTAGCTAGGGTTTTAAACCCTAATCTGAAAAAACTATCACTTCTGAGTATTTTTTGTGAAAACATATCGAAGTTTCAAGATCTGTCATTTTTTGTAGAAGGCTATAAATCCCATGATCGATTTTATAATAACAGTTCAACTTCAGGGATTTATGAGCCGATAATGATTTCAAGCTTCTCATTTTAATTATTCATGATATAAGCTCTTTTGTTGTGATTTGTTCAGCCATCATCTCTTTCTTTACTATATTTATGCCTGAATGTGTATTTAGGTCATTTTCAGATTGATTAAAAAGCTGATAGTTGTCATCCTATAGGTTTATTAGTGCTATTTGATTTATAAATACCATCCTCATCAGGATTTAGCCATTTATAAGCATGTGTTTTGTATGTAAGTCTACCAGCCTGGTGAGTTCTCCATCCCTACACCTTATTGTCGAACTTCTGAGCAATTGCAACTAGCCTTGTAAACGAGTGAGTTTTATGCATGCCTTGAGAGTGGAAAGGTTATATAGGTCAACTGACTTGATCCATATCAGAAAACCCTAAAAACATTGTAAGTTACCAGGCATCCTCGAGCTACAAACTAGAGGAATTCCTGGAGTGATAACAAATTGGCACTGTTGTCGGGGAGAGGAGATTGAAGCTTAGCTTCCTTGGGAGACGACATAGATCCATGCTTTAATGATAGACAAATCTTGGACATTATTATGGTTGTAATCATCTATCCAATGACTCCATTGATATAAGGTGGCTTCAAGAATACCAAGTACCAGAGCAAACCCAAAGGGGCCACTAGCAACACCCGTTTCAGATCCAGAAGAGATTTTGAGGAAATCTAGGGATTTACTAAGACAGACCAGCAATGCTACACAAAAAGCTACATCAGGTATTTCAAGAAATATTTCTGCTATTATTTCTTCTGTTGAAATTCTTAATTCCCAGGAATTTTTAGATACATCAAAAAAATATAGGGGTTGGGAATCTTCAAGCACTGTTGCTTGTGAAGATCCAATCCCTGGTGACTCCACTGGGATAAGTATACCACCGCCTTCTCAGCAAATATCTTCATCATTGATACCTTCCACAACCCTGTCCATACCCATTTCCAATATGGTTGCCCCTCAATTGAACAAGACAGAAAGGATCCTGGTAGCTAGGTGTGCACCCCTAATTTTGCCAAATCCCCTCATAGCCATGCTTACTAGGATTATCTCAAGTATATGCCTAAGTTTACAAGGGAAGGGGATTTCACTGCTAAAGAACATCTAGAGGATTTTTACAGCTCTGCTGAAAATATTAACATAGAACAAGAAGATGTATGAACCAGGGTTTTTGTGCAAAGCCTAGATGGCCAGGCTAGAAAGTGGTTTAAGGAACTGCCTGTTGGGTCAGTGGAAGGCATAGAGGCCCTAGATGACATTTTCCTAAAGCATTGGGGAGAGAGGAGAGACCACCTCTACTATATCACAGAATTCAGCAACCTAAAAAGCAAAAATGGGGAGTCTGTCTCCAACTTTACCACGAGATTCACCAACATGTACAGCAAGATCCCCACTGAGATTAAGCATACCGATACCTCAGTTAGGATAACTTATAATGAAAGTGCCTTTAACTTTGACTTCTGTTTACTTCTTAGAGAAAGGAGGTCTGCTTCCTTATCACTCATGCAAGATGCTGCCCTAGAGGTAGAGTCAAACATTCTGGCATCTCAGAAGGTCAAAGGGAAGATAGACAGGAAAAATCAGCCAATAGACTATAGTGGAGCTTCGGCATCAGAGAACAAGATTGAAAAAATGACCAAACTGTTAGATAACCTAACTGCTAAAATGTCTAAATTGAAGGACCAAGGACAACTACCTATGAGGGGTAAAGGGACAAGTGACTTTGCTCCTCGAAACCCAAATTTTGTTCCTTATAGAAGAGGAAACCCCCCAGTTCATATTCTCAAAAGGGAGAGAAATCAAGGGGAAGATTAGAGGATAAGCGCTCCATTTCAAAATGATGTATTAGAATAAGAGCCATAATTTATTGAAGAAGAAGGAGAAGCAGAAGACAATATCCACTGCATGGAAGATGAGATGGACTGTTCTTTTCTTACACGAGCAGAATATGAGGAAGCCCTTATTGATGAGCAGGTCACCGAAGAGGTTTCCTATCAGAATAATGGTCAAGGAGGTTACAATATGAGGTCTAGGCTGGTTGCTTCCCTCATGAATAATGTTGTACCTATCAAGCAACCTGCTGCACCAGCTAGAAAGGTTATTGTTTTACCAAAGAAGGGGGTTGTCCCATCCAAAGCATTACAGAAACCAGCACCTTCAGCCACACCTGAACAAGTCCAACTCAAACCTACAGCTCATGAGGTAAGGTTTCCAAATAGGCTACATTATTCTTTCAACCTTGAGTGTGAAATTCAAAAATTGAAAATCCCTTTCCCTTTAATTGAGCTAATGAAGAATGATGCATTTAAAACCTCCATTCTGAATTCCCTTCAACCCAAGGTGCACATTGACACTGACTTTGTGAACCTGCAAGATGACAAGCCTGTTGTAACCCTGGGCCCCATGATCGAAGACCTAAAGGACTCCTACCCACCATTCTATATATCCTTGAACATCCACGATAAAATCCTCCATAACTATCTACTGGATTCAGGAGCCTCTCATAACCTAATACCAAAGGCTGTGATGGATGAGATTGGCCTCAGAATCACCAATCCCTACCATGATTTATTCTCCTTTGACTTGTGGAAGGTCAAGTGCTTGGGCCTCATCAAATACCTTGCTGTAAACTTAACTCAGCTACCTTCGAAAAGCGTAATGATGCACATTGTAGTGGCTGGTATTCCTCCAAAATTTGGCCTCTTGTTGTCTCGGTCATGGAGCAAAAGACTAGGTAGCACCCTTCAAATGGATCTCACATATGCCACCATTCCCATGTTTGGAGGGGAGACTAAGAGGCTGTACATGGAAAATCAGCTATCATACATTATAAGCAAGGAGAGCCACTCAGTGAATCACCCCATCTACGTAGTGGACACTGATTTTGGGTCTTGCATTTTGAAAATAGATAATAATCAGTAGACATCAGTTCAACTCTAAGCCCACCCATCAGCAGCCCAAAGAAGTAACAACAGCAATATGGACCATGTATTTTGATGGGGCTAGTGCTCAAAGCTCAGCAAGCATGGCTGTAGTATTGATCTCCCCATCTACGGAAAACATTCACCTGTCTTATAAGCTTGATTTAAAAACCACTAAAAACGTAGCAGAATATGAAACCTTGCTGCTAGGAGTTCAAATTGCCAAGGAGATGGGGATCATGTGCATGAAGATTTTTGGAGATGCAGACCTCATCATACAGCAGGTCAACAACACTTTTTAGACAAAAAATATCAGATTGAAGGCCTATAAGGATGAGGTATGGAAACTCAAAGACTCCTCTATGTTTTTTGAACTGTCATATATTCCTAGGGCTTTGAATCACCTAGTTGATTCCCTGGCCATCTCTGCAAATCTATTTGGTCCTCCTTTACCCCCTAAGCTCAGCTATGATGTTCAGGTCAAGTACAGACCCTCTCTGCCAGAGAATGTAAAATTTTGGAGGGTGTTTGAGAATGATGAGGAGCTTAGTAAATTCCTTCAGTTAGTAGATGAATTATCTGACATACACATAGACTAGGAAAACATTAACATGGAGGAATCCAAACAGCTCAAGTTAAAAGATAAAGTAACTAAGCAGAATATTGTCCAAGTGCCCAGCAACTACATACCCCGAGGTCTAGTACCACTGGAAGAAATGTTTGATCACAATGACATCCCTCTCAAGCCTACCAAAAAGGAGTTAGACCCGGCTATCCAAGAGAAAAACATAGGCAGCCAAAGACGTCCTAAACTAATAAATCTTTCCATGTGGTTGAATGTTGATTAGAAGTCTAAATTTTGCAGTTTGATAAAAGAGTTTGCTGATTTTTTTCCTGGGAGTATAGTGACCTAAAAACTTATGACACCAATATCATCCAGCACATAATTCCTTTGGAGAAGGACACCATTCCTTTCAAACAGAAGCTAAGACCCATCAGCCCTCTCCTATTACCAGTGATTGAAAAAGAGATCCACAAGCTCCTAAAAGCCGAGATCATAGTTCCCCTCAGATATTCCAAGTGGATTGCAAACCTGGTAGTGGTAAGAAATAAAAATGGAGAAATCAGGTTGTGTGTGGATTTTAGAAACCTGAACAAGTGTTCCAAGAAGCACAACTATCCACTTCCCAAGACGGAACACCTATTGCAGAAAGTCTCGGGGGCTAGTGTTATGTCCTTCCTTGATGGCCTCTCTAGATACAACCAAGTTGCTGTCCACCCTGATGACCAAGAGAAGACTGCCTTTACCACCCCCTGGGGCACCTTCATGTATGCTAAAATGCCATTTGGAATAATGAATGTTGGGGCTACTTTTCAGAGAGCCATGGACCTAGCTTTTGTAGGGATAAAAGATAAATATGTACTGATATATTTGGATGACTTAACAGTTTACTCTCACAACCATCATGACCACTTGCAGAATTTAAGGAAGGTATTTCTGAAGTGCAGAAAGTATGGAATATCACTGAACCCCAAGAAGTTCCAGTTTTCCCTCAATGAAGGAAAGCTCCTAGGCCACATAGTCTCAGCTGAAGGTGTAAAGATCGATCCGCTGAGGGTGGAAGCAATTCAGCAGCTGTCAATACTATTACAGAGAGAAATTCCTATGGCTTGGGGTACCACAACAGAAATCTTGACTCCAGAAATCAATCCTTTCCAATATGCAATAGAAATTAAATATCTAACACTAAAGGATCAGACCTCGTACCTTATTCTAGACGGTTGAAGTAGATCCCCATTGCGCTTTCCAACTTTAGTTTGAATTGATAGATTGCTTCCTCAACAACAAGCAAACAATACAAGCATACTATATATATTGGTGTTAGATCTATTCTAGCATATATAATCAACAATGTATAAACATTTGAAATCACCCATGGATGAAATATTCATTCAAACATACATTATTGGACATGAAAAGATATTTCTATTAATATAAATCAAAGATTACAATGGATACAACCTCTTTCGACACATTTGCGAATCGGAGAAACTGAATCCCCCACTTGGGCCTCCACCACCTCAATCCTCCATCTCTCGATAGCAAGCTCACAAGCAAAAGGCAAGCTTGGGAAGAACACAAAGTGCTCCAAGGGACAAAGGGATGCAGACTCAAGCACAAGTTCCAACAACAATGGACTATAGTTTCTTTTCTCTCAATTCTCTCATATGCCTTCAGTGTACCATAGAGTTCCTTATATAGCTTTTCAAAGGGGTAATGAATGGTCGAATCCGAGTGATTTCAAGGCATAGGGAAGGCTAGGAGTCCAGTGAGTTGGATCCATGTCAAGGAAAAATCCAAAAGGATTTGGATTTTGTACACATCCCGATGTACATGGTTTTAGAGGTCAAACCCACGTATATACGCGATTGAGGGTTTAAAAGTCACATATATGAATTTTCACATGTTTATAGGGATGGTCAAGGAAACATCAAAGGACAAAAAATGGTCCAAGGGGTCTAAGGAGTCTGCAAAGGGACAGGGGAAGGCCATACAAATGTGATTCACCTGGAGTGGTAAAATTAGCTATAACAGATGCCCCCTAATGTGTGAGGTCAGAGGGGTCATATGATGGATGAAATACATTATAAGTCCATCCCAGAAGTGGAGTGATGAAGGATCCCAAATGGAAGACCAGCCACCTAATCAGCATAGTACAATGATACAACTCTGCACATAACTACAAATACATATGGCAGTCCCAGATACATAAGAGTACAATGGCCATGAATAGACATGACACAAGATATCACATAAGTGGTCATCGCCATGTACAATATACATAGATCAAAATCTCCATGATGAAGATATACAAAGGACCATGATCTCCATAATGGCTGAAGATATATAATGGATCAAGATCTCCATAATGGCTGGAAATGTATGACATATACTGGATCAAGTCATGAGAGATGAAATCTCATGAACACTGGCACGATTAAGGAGGTAGCATATAAGAGATGCCACCAATCTGGAAGGTCTTCTACACAAACCACTATGAGTACATGTCCTACTATGCAAATAGAGGTGTCGAGGTCGAACATAGTAGTCCATCGTCTGATTACCAGCCATTGATGTATATCGTTAACAGACGTGAGATCACCCACCAATAATGAAAATGGGAATCAAGGTACTAGAGTGCAAACTAACAAGTGTGAATAAATGTGTTGAGTTCAAACACTTGAGAGGATTCATCGATCAGGGGACATTGATGTATTCCCAAAGACTGTCGATGGTGAGAGGACCTGCCATTGATGACTGCAAGTCTCAAGGCACTCAAAAATGACTCTAGATTCCAATCCCAGAATAAATGATCTAAAGTCGATGGGATAAAATCTGCTAGAAGGAGGGCATTAAGGCATCCCCCATCATCCAACACAAGGTACTCAGCAAACTTGTATAATGTGGAAGGACTCGATCATAAGGTGCACGAACCAGTAACTGTACCAGGAATGGCCGACATGCAAAGTTAAGATAACTGAGGAATGGCCGACTCAAGTTTCAAATTCCTTCAAACAAGAGCATAATGGCATATGGTGACTGAATAAAGGCAGCATAGACTCGATATACAAACTGGGACATCTCCGCGACATAGGAGGCATCGACAGAGGATCCATGGGGACTAGAAGCTTAACCAGTTGGTGGAGATAAACTTAGATAAATGAGTACAGCTCCTAAAGTCAAACTATAAACCCAACCAATGGATATGATATACAGTGCTCTATTTGAAGGCGACATGACTCTTTAGCTGCCAAAGATAACATCTTTCCTTGTCCGGCTTTTTGGTTTTTGATTTTTTTTGGACTTTTTCAAATATTGAAAAAGCTTGAAAAAGAATAAAATTGCTTTATAGTTACAGACTAGGAGGATATGAGTGTCATTGGGGCAAACAAACTAGTTCCAAGTAGTGGAACATACCTATGCTCAATGCAAGGATACATGTGTAGGATATCGACACTCGGGGGAAAATCCCCTCCTGGTAAAAAGGGAATCAAGCTGCAAAGGATATATAAAATGGCTCTACAAGGCTAGACATGAGATAAGATCGGGCTATACGGTTGAAACGCAATGCCATGGAAGACGGCATAAAGCTCAATAAGGCAGGCAAAGCTCATGATAATGCAATTACAACTTGACATAAGGGATTCCTGAGGAAAATAGGCCAGCAAAAGATCAAGAGGAGTATGAGGCTCTTGCAAAATGTCATGGTAGTACTATACAATGGACTACCACACCCTAAAGGACAAAATGTCAGCATGGGCACCAAATGCAGATAAGGCGCTAACTAGGGTACCCATGTAAATTCAAGCTCTACCACTCATACCATGCCACTTCTATAACAGGAAGAAGGTTTCGTGACATAATAGAGTGGGTTCGTACCTAAGGATATGATGAAATGGTCATAAAGTCATGCAAAATGCAAGCGGTGATGAAACCTAACCTATATGCCAATTTAGACATGATACCTAAGATCAACACGAACGGGTCAATCCAACGGCTGAAATGGCACTCGAAAAGGTCTCCTACATTATGAATTAGGTCAAAAACGGTCTAAAATGATTAGAAATGGTCCAACTATAGGAAAGGGGGTAAAAATTTTCAAAAATTTGGAAAATTTCTATAAATAGTAAAAAAATTCAAAACATTATAAAACATTTGAAATTTTTACCCAATTGAGCTCAGATTTTCAACAACGAATTCCAAGAGATCCAGCCAGCGGAATCCACTACCGTTTCTTCTAGGTACTTACCCATGCTCTTCTCTTCCATTTCAATGCAATTTTTATCAAATTCCATGGTTATTTGAGGTTTCTAGGCCATTCTCAGAAAGGCACTGCAGCCCATGTGAAAATCGAGGGTTTTTTCATGTATAGGTTTGGATATACATGGAAAATGCCCTCACAGTCGCGTACATATGGGGCTGTTTGGAAAACAGTCGCATATGCGGCCCTGCATGAGGTTTTTTAAATAATCTAATACGCAAACTTGCAAATTTTTGTGCAATATGGTCGTAGAATGGAGAGAGCGTGAACATGGTGATGTAGAGGAGGTAGTAAGGGCTGATCTAATGGCTCAACAAGCATTGCGTGCATGTGGACTCTACAAGTTTTGGTGTCTTGGTGGCTTGAGGGCCAAACCAAGACTATTGCAGATGCTAGTGGATTACTGGGATCCAGACTCTGAGTCCTTCCAGATAGATGGGATGTCCCTCACTATAGAGGTGGAGGACATATACTTTATTACTGGACTTTCGCAATGGGGGGGAGTAGTGAACCTTCATTCTCATGGTGGGCCCAAAGGTGGCCTAACTATCGATGAGTACATTGCGGTGTATTGCTATCCAGACACAGAGAAGGTGGGGAGTCAGATCCCTACTAACTCTATATAGGTGCTGGGCCTAAAGGCCATACTACTGACATTAGGCAGGATAGCAGGCTTGCCTTCACTCCACTAGGCCTCGTGGCCTCTGTTGTTCTATGTGGTGGAGTGCATGAGACCCACGATTTATGACTGGAGCACTACACTAATGAGCAACATGAAGCATCAACTCAGTGAATGTAAGATGGGCAGAGTGCGGAACTTTGGGTTCAACATCATATTGAGCACGTTTTTCTTCGAGCGTGTTCCAGGATTGAGCCCCAGAGTTGATGTTCCTCTTCACGGGGTTCGATATCCGGCCCAACGACATTGGGCAGATGCGATGCACAGACTAGGGGGAGGTAGGGTGGCAAACCCCTATCCAGCTGATTTCTTTCCGTGGTGGCGATGACAGATAGTTGCCATCGATGACTACCCCTATGCGGGGATTGATTTCCAGGGGGACCCAGATATGCCACTACCACCAAGATCGGCATATGGTGACATAGGTAACGAATCTCGACCCTCTCTTTAATTTTTTGAGTTATTTAATTTTTTTTTGTTTTCTGATTATATGGAATCAAAAGAAATATTTTTTGTGCGACAATACATAGTGACATCTACCATTTGCATGCAGATGTGGGACCATGGCGGCCTAAAGGCTTCCCTCGTCACAGACGGAGGGGAAGAGGAGATGATATCACAGGTGTGGATGCGGAGCAGACGCTCCAGAGCATTCATACCAACTTTCTGAGACTGACTCATAGGGTTCCCATGGTGCAAGTTGAGGACTTGCCTGAGGCTATGCAGCGCCAGGTGGTGGGTGTACCATGAGCATGGGTGCGATTATTTCGACGGATAGCTAGAGATGTAGTGACCTTCCATGATCACAACCCCCCTCCTCCTCCACAGGATTAGATACCTGGGAGTCATATATTTTGTATTACCATGCATTATATCTTGGTGGCTGAAGAGCCCCATTTTTGTATCATGACACTATGTATTACCACATTTTGGATGTTATATAAAAAAAATTATGGTGATCGGTTTATTTATTTACATGTGTAAAAATTTGTGTTTGTGTTGAATTTATTGTGTATGAAACAAATGCCAATCTAACACGTAGTTAGCATATGAGTCGGCAACGTGATTATTAATTCTTGGAATATGTATGTATGTTATATTGTCAAATTGTCATTCTAATAATCTCACACGTAAGAATCTCCTTAATAACGTCAGATCTCGAACATGGTACAAACCATTAAGTTGTGACACTACTAACTCTGAATCAAGACGTACCTCAAAAGAGAGAACACCCTGTGAAATGGCATCCCGTAGAAGCTCAATAACGGCACTATATTCAGCAACATTGTTGGAAGATGGTTGTAGACATACGCCTCTTGAAGACAATACCTGACCCATAGGAGTATAAATCACCCAAGAAGCAGAGGCTGAGTGTTGAGTGTGACGGCTCACACCATCCACGAATCCTATGTAGGTGGAAGATTCCATTGACATCTGCCAAAAGAAATAGAAACTAATCACAAACCCGATCACTATAAGAAAAATACCTAACTATGCAAAACTGTACAATAATATACAATAACCAACCTTGGATGAAAAATCATGCATAGTACTTCTTGAGATAGAGCCCATTTCTAGGCTCTTCCAAGGTCGTTCCCTCATAATCCACTAACTCATAAGCGCCCTTCTCTAACACACGTTTGACGACATAAGGACCATGCCACATGGGGTTAAATTTTCCTGCCCCCAAGGGTTCTTTCGGTTGATCCCACAAAAGGACCAAGTCTCCCTCACTAAACCTCCTTAGACAGACAGATTTAAAGTACTGGACCTTTACATGAAGTTTATTTACTTCTAGAGCCACCAAGGCATCTCGACGTTGCTCATCAAGTTGCTCAAGGTGGACCAAACGCTCCTCCAATGGTGAAGTGTATGGTAAGAGTTTTACGACTAGCTTCAAAGAAGGAATCTCGCATTCAACCAGCAATATCGACTCCACTCCATGTACAAGTTGATATGTAGAAAAACCTGTGGCAGTCTTAACAGCAGTTCTATATGCCCACAAAGCAGGATATAACATTATGTGCCAATTATTCTTACTCTGTGCGATGGTTTGTTGGAGAATGGATTTGAGTGATTTATTCACTACTTCTACCTTTCCATTCGCCTAAGGGTAGTAAGAGGAGGAATGCTCTTATTTGTACCCTAACTTTGATGCCAAATATTCCATCATATGATTCTGAAAGTGCGAGCCATGGTCAGTGACAAGCTCTTTTGGAATTCCAAACCGAGTAATAATCTAGTTGAAGACGAAGTGCACGGTTGTCTCACCGTCAGATTTAACTGTAGGCATAGCCTCAGCCCATTTTGTGAAGTAATCAATAGCCACTATGATATGATGATGACCCCAGCTAAAGCTGGGTTGCAATCCATAAAATCAAGCCCCCACTTAGTGAAGGGACTGATGGTGATGATGGGATGTAACAGGGCAGGTTTTGAGCGCATATTGCGTGCAAACACCTAGCAAGGGCGACACCTCTTGACTGAATCTATACAATCCTTAAAGATCGATGGCAAGAAATAACCTGCTCTTAAGATTTTTTGGGTTGTATAAAGCCCATATAAATGACCACCACACGTCCCTCCATGGCAATCATTCAGCACTACCTAAGCCTCTTCATAATTTAAACAACGTTGTAAAATGGAATCTACCCCACGATGGTACAAAGTATTATCCACTATGAGGTAATTCTTAGACACATGACGTAATCGTCGTCATTCATCCCGTGAGAGGTGAGTAGGGACCTTCAATGTTTGTAAATATATAATGATATCCCCATACCATGGGTCTAAAGTTGAGATTAAGAAGATGTGTTCATCGACAAACGTATCTTCACAAACCAACTCCTCAGCCTCGCTTGGAAAATTCGATATAAGATCTGCAAAAAATAATGACTTCTTCAGTTTTTCTGAAACAAACTCGAGATCGAACTCTTGCAAGATGACAATCCATTTATTATATTTTCCCCCAATCATCCTTCATGTGAGGACGAATTGAAATGGATTGACATGGGCTACAACCAAGGTCTAGCGAAGGAGAATATAATGTCTCAACCATTGAACCAGATGTACAGTAGCTAAAGCAAGCTTCTCAACATGAGAATAACAAATCTCTGCATCAATAAGGTTCCGGCTCAGATAGACATGCTCTTGGAGCTCCTCATCCTCTTGAACTAAAACCATACGAACCGTCTCCATGGACACCGCCACATAAAGTAGGAAATCATGGCTATAGTATGGGGGACTAATCACCGGGGCTGATGCTAGGGCTCGCTTGAGTGCATCGAAGGACTCCTGGGCTCACTCATCCCAATAAAAGGTGGTGTCCTTCTTCAAAAGACGCATGAAGCCTCTAGTCAAATTGGCAAAATTGACAACAAATCTCCATAATAAGTTTGCCATGCCTTGCAAACATTGAAGATGATGAATATTTTTCAGGGGAGACAACTAAAGTATTGCCTCAACCTTCAAAGGGTTGACTCTTATACCCTCTTTAGAAACGATGAATCCTAACAAGCGACCTGACTTCACACAAAAGATGCACTTATGAGGATTTAACCTGACCAAATAATGGTGGCAGCTTTCGAAAACCAATCTCAAGTGATAGGAATGACACATTCTCATCTGAGAATGAGCAACAAGGTCATCCAAAAATACTTCGATAATTGACTTGAGATCATGGAAGATCAAGGTCATTTCCCGCTGAAAAGTAGCTCCAATGTTTTTAAGGCCAAAAGGCATTTTTCGATATGCAAACATTCCCTAAGGACAAATAAATGTAGTCTTATGTTGGTCCTCAAGTTTAATTTGTATCTGATTATATCCGGAAAAGTCGTCCATAAAGGAAAAAACCTCGCTACCCGCACACTCATCCAAAATCTGATCAATAAATGGTGTGGGGAAATTGTCCTTAAGACAGGCATGATTCAAATCATGGAAATCAGTACATATGTGGATCGCTCCTTGCTTCTTATCCACCAGAACAGGGTTTGAAACCCACTCTGTCAAGGGAATGGGATAGATAAAACCGGCTTTCAACAGTTTCTCTATCTCTGCCTTAATCGCGGGTGCTTTCCTAGGATTCACCGCACGCAAGATTTTTTGAATAGGCTTAGCGTTTGGATAAGTCTTAATCTTGTGTTCAACAATACGAGGGTCGATACCTAGCATTTCATTATAAGACCAAGCAAATATATCACGAAATTCTTTAAACAGCTCAGTGTATTCTTTAATCTCAGCATGGGAACATTCTACCCCAATATAGACATTCTCTATCCTACTAGGATCGTGAGAGATATTGATAGGAATCGTTGAAGATATGTTTTCCATGTTTCCATCAGCCATCAGACCAAGAGAGCTTAATGGAACCATAGGACTACCAACTCTTTCACTAATAACTGCCATAAAGTCCTCACGCTCCTAGCGATCAAGCTTGGGAAGAAAGTAAGATCTATGATGGAGTTCTTCCCATGGTGGCTCAACTCTTGACATGGCCTCAATAATTGCTTCATCTGAAGGGAAAACACTATCAAGGCAGTCGTGCACATGAGAAGACTACACTACCCAAGCCGGCAACACATAATGGTCCTCCTTGTCCATCCACGAAGAGGAAGGACTGGGCTCTGAAACACACTCAATATTAGCTTGATAAGCTACCATAGTTGTATGCAATGACACATCCATCATGATGGGCTCACTCGGAGTACTCGATGTAGGAATAATCCAAGGATCTTCCATATGACTCATGCAAAAAGACACCGATCTCTTGGATGTCGACGCCTCACCGGAACTAGATCCTATCATAAGGATCGGTGCAGGGCAACTAAAGCTTCCCATGACGGATGGATACATGCCTACACCCACACTCCCAGATGCCGGCTGAGAGTGTTCAACGATCGGGATCAAAGCTCCCGAAGATGCGTTAACTGATGGATTCTTAAATGACATTTGATCAATCATGACTATCTTCCCGTTAAATGGAAAGCATACAACGTGAAATAGGGAAGAAGCTATGGATTGCATACTGTACATCCAATTCCTACCCAGCAAGAGATTGTATTCAAGGGGCGCATCAACCACCTCGACCTCTATCACAATGGTCTTCCCTCCCAAACGGACCTTAAGGGAAGGAAGGATCCCGTGCAGCCTAAACGATCTCCCATCAAACGCAGTTAACATGGTCGTTGATTTAGACAGCTCAGGGGAACCTAAACCCTTCCAATGTGATAAAGACATCACAAAAGCGACAGTGCCTTCGTCAATCACAGTACGCTTGACGGTCATGTTGAGACATTCTACGTGAATCAAAAGAGACACATAGTAAGGCAAGTGAGGCTGAATTCCTACGGTTTCAAATTTAATCATGGAGGAAGAATCATCATCATTCACACCAAGGGAACAAAGCAAATCCTTCCTTTGCGAAGGACAACTTTGAAGCACTTCCAATGCAGACATCGCACAAGGAGTGTGGCCCAAATCCTCGACAACTGAATAGTTCTAGGCGGCTCGGGCATTAGGATTGTGCCCCGAACACTCAAGGACTCTCTTAGGAATGCGAGGTGTAGCTTCAAGTTTATCCACAAGTTTCTCAATATGCAAAGGAGTCCCTGGTGGATCAAGTTCCTTTCCTGGGCTGGGTTTTGATGAACCATAATATTTCGCATGGGTCACAACTTTCGCAGCACGTACCATGTTAATGCAACCACGACCACTACCCTCCGGCGGATCTTGATCACCACCAGACTGATCATGGGACCTCAAGTTCATATTTTGATTGTGAGCTAAAGGGTTAGTTATCACAGCTGGGCCCTGTGCCAAGAACCTCGAGGCTTCATCAATATGAGGGCACAAGTAAGTGAGGTGATCGTCCTTACACAACTTGCAAGGAAATTTAACCTTACATTTAGCTTGCTTGTCCCCCCCATCATTACGGGTGTTCTTGTCATTATTATCATTCTCATTCCTATTCCCACCCTTACGATTATTCTTACCCTTCTTCTTATTCCCTCCAGGCTTTTGGTTACCCTTCTGGTCCGACAATTGCACCGAAAGTACACTCGCCGTTTGGGCAGGTTGAGATGAAGCTGTGGCTTGTCCCGAAGCAGATTGGTTGATTGACAATTGAACAACTTGTTTTGTAACCGAATCCCTAGGTTTAGCACTCACACAACCCACAATTCCATCGGCATGTGGTCCAGGTTTCACTTCGGGGTCAAAACTAGAACGTGGAGCATTGGGAATGATCTCATATAACAAACTGGACTGAGCATAAATCAAATCCAATTCCTGCACCCTAAAAATTTCTTGTTCCTCATTTTGTAATCCAGATGTAAAAACATCCTTCGCTATATACGGCAATAACGACTTAAGGAACCATTCAAGGAGGAATTCTGGTGGTATAAAGGCTTTAATTAACCTCTTTCGTCTACGCCACTCTTGGATATGATCTGAGATATGTGTGGCTTTATCCTGCCAAAATGTTGATAAGAGTTTGATACCAACGTCATAACGTACTGGTAGCTGGAAGTGGTTAAGAAAAGTCATCGCTAGGTCATCAAACAAAGCAAATGCCCCCCTAGGTAGCTCTATATACCATTTCATGGCAGGCCCTGTAAGGGTGCGTTGAAATAGCCTTAAACGGATGGAGTCTTGGTGTAAGGAATTCGAAGAGCACCATAGGTGAAAGGTAGTAACATGTTCGCTCGGATCATCTCTCGGTTTGCCCTTGAACTTGGGTATGTCCGAGGGAAGCTTAGTAGGGACAGTCGGCCAAGCCAGGTCATGAGCTATAGGATCGTTTGTCAATATTGACAAGTCAGGAAGATTCAGCATTGCGAGGAAAGGGAGCCTAGGATGATGAGGTCGATGGACCGCTCCCTGATAGGTCTGATTCACATAGGTATGATTACAACCATGGCCTTGGCCATAGTGCCCTCCTCCTGTTTGACCTGTATTGGGTGGCATGGAAGCACCATAGTGTTGTGTACCTTGAGAATTCAGAGCTACAAAGCTGTAATTTGGAGAGTAAGCAGGTTGTTGATACCCACCCCCATAAGGTAAAGAACCCTATCCATATTGTGTCCCATAATAGGGTCCATAAGTCATCGCATGAGATGTCCCATGAGACACTCTGTAATTAGGAACATACGCTCCAGAAGTAGGAATATACATTCCAGAAGTAGGAATGTGACCTCTAGAAGTATGAACATGACCTCCCGAAACAATGGGCTGTGCATGAAGCTGAGACACAACTGGTCTAGTAACTGCAGTATGGACAAAAATCGTAGCAACGTTCCGGCCCGAAGGACCACGTGAATGAGGTGGAGGGTGAACATTTGAAGAACTAAGGATAGAGGACGAAGGGATCTAAGTAATTAAGTACGTACTATTCCCTATAGTCACCCATCTCGGATTCAGTATCCTAATGGGATCACTATCCCTAGACCTAGGAGGAATATGTGATGTAACTTCCACTGCCGGGATGGAAGGTGCAATGTGACTAGTGCTCCCAAACCTCTTCGCATAGTAAGGAATGAGAATGCCCCCAGGCATAATGTTAGGCTCAAACTCAGATTCGACATGAAATTCCAAATCATGTGTGGGAAAACCAGACATACCATAACTACCATAACTAGTGCTTGCGGGTTCAAAATGAATCTCATCATCCTCCAGCATTCCATACCAGCGATGCATCAATGGGGAATCAACCCTAGAGTGAGTAGGTATATCATGAAAGGTTTCTATCTCAAAAATCATAGAACCTAACTCAGCCAAGTCGGGTGAAGGATCATAGGTAGGAGTAAACTCCCCATCTTCCACCTGAATGGGAGAAGGTGGTTCAAGAATACCTTCTATATGGTCTCCCATGGTGTGTGAATCAATGTGTGAAGTAGTCTTCCTGGACTATCTATTTCTCTCTCCCAAAGGAGGAGGAGATGTAGAAGGTAGAAGTCCTACTAAATGATGAGAACAGTGAGGATCCACACCTGAATCCACAATGACTCAAAAAATATAAAAGACTCTCTATCTACGCAAACCCTAGGCAAGCTATCGTGCACAGAGCAATCACCAATAAAATCTAAAGCCAAATACAATTAATCGAGGGTAGGATAAGTGAGCTCCTGAATGAAGCAGGTATGTCTCACCTAGGAGAGGCTTGAGACTCCCATACATAACAAGCGGAGGTATGTAACCAATTATTGTGGCCCTCAGCTTCAATGCGTAAAGCGACTATGCTGTCCGACCCCAACCTGGCCGAGACACCTACAGAATAACCCCTGCAAAGTACCCCCTCGATATCCTAGGTAAGGCCACTAAGGTCACCTCAATATAATCAATGCTCAGGTGGACAGTTGCAGGCGGGATTGATCGTATGGGCAGGGTAGTAAAGCCCAAAACTCTTGAAAGAGCCCCCAGATACGAATACAATCCTGGAAACATCTCCGGTGCTACTCAGTTATGACTAGGGGTCATCCCAATCAATAACCGCTCACACTGCCTCGTGCTTAACTCCCTTTTGAGAGGAGGATCCTGAGAAACACTGGTTATACCAAGGAATTTCACACACTCACCTAGACAGACACATACATGTTGTTGTTTAGTAGTCTTGGAGAATTTACTCACAATGAACTATTCCAAGACCCTAAAACCTAATCTTGTTGGTGAACCCTATCAAATAATATAGTGTAGTTCATTTTAATTAAGCGTTGATTTTAATTGGCTTTATTACTCAAAAGAGGGATATGTCCATGCAACTAACGGTGTTATGACACAACATGAAGTAAAATGCACACCTAACAATCATTGCAAATGCATTGTGTCCATGAAAACAGGGTATGCTACTATGTGAAATGCACAATTTTCTTCAAATGATAAATGCAAGCTTTCCTATATGAAATCTTGACTAATATTCCAAAGCAAATCTAGTGCAAGTACTGTGTAAAATGCAAAATGCAATGCATGATGATAAGCAAATATTTTTGGATTTTTTGAAATAAAATGAGATATAAAAAGCAAAAGAATGATTCTACAACCCCTTGACTTTGCAAGAACACTCAAGAAGCACTCAAGCAAAGCACTAAGGAAAAAGAAGTCTAATGCACTAACCCCAAAACAAAAAATTGAAAAATGCAATGACAAGAACATTCTTTAAAAAAAAGAAATTTACCCTAAAAAAAACGTCTCTGGTTAGAAACAGAGGTGTATACAGACTCTGGCAGTATCAAAGGAGACTCAGCAATCACCAAAATTCACCCAGCAACCATTCAACTTCCTCTAAAACGAAAAAATAAGGGCATATGTGACTGTTCGTAGTAAACCCGCATGTGTACGCGGAAATAGCAGAGAAACCCGCATATATATGTGACTGTGAGTCCAAAACTCGCATACAGGAAGAAAGGTGCATAAAACAAAGGCAAACAGGCAAGCTGAGACAAACTGCAGACCAATCAGACACTACCAGGAAAACATGCCCCCAGACCCGACACAGAAACAAGAGAAAAAGAGCAATTCAAAGTCATTGAATGCCGATAGAAAACACCCAAAGGATAACTACTAGGAACTCCCCAGCGGAGTCACCAATTCTGTTACAGAGAGAAATTCCTATGGCCTGGGGTACCACAACAGACAACTTGACTCCAGAAATCAATCCTTTCCAATATGCAATAGAAATTAAATATCTAACACTAAAGGATTAGACCTCGTACCTTATTCCAGACAGTTGAAGTAGATCCCCGTTGAGCTTTCCAACTTCAGCATGAATTGATAGATTACTTCCTCAACAACAAGTAAACAATACAAGCATACTATATATATTGGTGTTAGATCTATTCTAGCATATATAATCAACAATGTATAAACATTTGAAATCACCCATGGATGAAATATTCATTCAAACATAAATTATTGGACAGGAAAAGATATTTCTATTAATATAAATCAGAGATTACAATGGATACAACCTCTGTCGGCACGTCTACAAATCGAAGAAACTGAATCCCCCACTTGGGCCTCCACCACCTCAATCCTCCATCTCTCGATAGCAAGCTCACAAGCAAAAGGAAAGCTTGGGAAGAACACAAAGTGCTCCAAGGGACAAAGGGATGCATACTCAAGCACAAGTTCCGTCAACAATGGACTATAGTTTCTTTGCTCTCAATTCTCTCATATGCCTTCAATGTACCATAGAGTTCCTTATATAGCTTTTCAAAAGGGTAATGAAAGGTCGAATCTGAGCGATCTCAAGGAATAGGGAAGTCCAGGAGTCAAGTGAGTCAGATCCATGTCAAGGAAAACTCCAAAAGGATTTGGATTTTGTACACATCTCGATGTATGTAGTTTTAGAGGTCAAACCCGCGTATATACGCGATTAAGGGTTTAAAAGTCACGTATATGAATTTTCACATGTTTATAGGGATGGTCAAGGAAACATCAAAGGACAAAAAATGGTCCAATGGGTCTAAGGAGTCTACAGAGGGAAAGGGGAAGGCCATACAAATGTGATTCACCTGGAGTGGTAAAATCAGCTATAACAAATACCAAGGTCAAAAAGAGACATTCAGTCCTTTTTAGGGAAGATAAACTTTGTCAGGAGATTCATTCCTAATTTCTCTGAGCCGGTAAAGCACATAACAGTCATGCTAAAAAAGGATGCAGAAATAAAGTGGAATGACCAGGCAAGAAAATCTTTTGAATACATTCAGAAATCCATCATGGGGGCCCCAACCTTTATTAGTCCCGACTACACCAAGGGTTTTTACATTTTCTCTTTTACATCTTATGACATTGTGGCAGCTGTACTATTACAAAAGAATGATGAAGGTCTTGATCATCCAATTGCTTTCTTCAGCAGAACCCTGAGAGATGTTGAGCTGAAGTATGACCCAATTGAGAAGCAGGCTTATGCTCTCATAAAATCTTTGAATACTTTCAGAATCTACATTCTTCATGCAAAGGTCATTGCATATGTCCCTTCAGGTGCTGTGAAGGATTTTTTGACTCAACTTGACATTGATGGGAAGAGAACTAAGTGGATTTCCAAACTCATCGAGTTTGATGTAGAGGTGAAACCCACCAAGTTGGTAAAGTGATTAGGTCTGGCCAAAATCATGGACAAACAAAACTGTGAACTGATGGGAATAAATTTCACATGTGTCGGATCAGCAAAGGTGCAGACTGTGGTAGCAGCTGAAATAGAAGTAAATCAAAATCAGAATAACATTCCATCAGTAGCTGAGAACATATCTTCATGTGAGTGGTACTCAGGTATCATTCAATTTTTGCAAAAATTAGAAGTTTCTCCTGATCTCACTCCTAACCAAGCATGAGCTCTTAAGTTGAAATCTATTAAGTTTTGCATAATTGACAAACTGATGTACTGGAGGTATCAGTCTGGAATTTTGTTAAGGTGCCTAGATAAAGAGGAAGCAGAGCAGGTCATGCATCACTTTCATTCCAGTACATGTGGAGGCCACCACTACTGGAAAACCATAGCCCACAATATCTTAAGAGCAGGATACTATTGGCCAGTCCTCTTTGCTGATGTATGCACTTTTGTAAGGGCCTGTGACCAATGTCAAAGATTTATAGGGAAGCAGCAGCTCAAATACTTTCCCCTTAGGCCTGTTACAGTGAATGGGCCTTTCCAGCAATGGGGTCTAGATTTCATAGGTGAAATAAATCCATCTTCCAGTGGAAAACATAAATGGATCTTAGTAGCCATTGACTACTTTACCAAATGGATAGAAGCAGTACCCACCAGAAACTCCACTCATCAAGTCATCATGAGATTTTTATATGAGAACATATTCAGCAGGTTTGGTTGCCCAATAAGGTTAGTAACTAATAATGCACCAGCTTTTAAGGCTGGGGCATTAGTTAAAATGTGTGAATCAATGGGTATTCAACTGGTGCACTCCACATCCTATTACCCACAAGGAAATGGCCTGGTTGAGTCATCCAACAAAAGCTTAGTCAGAATCATCAGGAAACTACTAGAGACAAATCAGAAAATATGGGATTCAAAGCTTAATTTTTCTTTATGGGCTGATAGGGTAACAAACAAAAGATCCATAGGAACTTCTCCATTCAAGCTATTTTATGGAACTGAGGCCATCTTTCCTATCTAGCTCATCCTTCCAATGGCAAAGTTCTTTCAGGAAGAGGAAGATGATGATGGATTTGGTGGAGTTACAGCAGATTAGGGAGCAAGTTGTAGGAAAATCATAGGCTCATCAATAGAGGATAAAGGGCATGTTTGACAAAAGAGCAAAGGCAGACAACTTCTAGGTCAGAGATTCGATCCTCAAGTGGGATGCTGTCAAACAGGACAAGGGGAAACATGGAAAATTCAACTCTTTGTGGATTGTGGATTGGCCCTTTTGTGATAGCCCAGGTACATAAGAATAACACCTTAAAATTGCAGAGTCTGGAAGGTGAAGAGGTATTTGATGGCCCAGTAAATGGGTGGTTCTTGAAGCTCTATTTTATTTGAGGCTCTGAGGCCTTATGATTGTAAATTAGTAGATAGTAGGTTCTTTTGCTTTCAGAATAAACTCTATGCCTAATGGAACAATAAAGGATAGTGTTAAGTTGCTTAGTTGATTTTAGGGAAAGGCATTTTGGTCTGGGGTTCTTGGGACCTCACTGGGAGGTTCCCATCCCCAAGTAGGAGCCAGATGTTATCTTTCAAAATAATTTATTTCGATAGAATGAAGAATTTAATTCATGCAAAGAGGGATATGAATATCACTGACAGTTTGAAAGCCTTTGTTTTTTATTTGGATGAAAATTTCACAAGTTGTAGCTTTTGGTGGCTTGGGTGAGGATCAGAACATCTCATTAGCCATCGAAAGTTGGAAGATAAATAACAGGTGGAAAACCCCTTCGGCGGTTAGACGTATTGCTAAATTTTTTACTGCCATCGAAACATTTTTAAACAACAATAAGAGGTGTAGTCCTCTATTACGCCGAAGTTTCGGAGTTTTAGTCTGCTACGGCGCTGCCACTACGGAGAATCTAGTGTTTTGAAGTCCCAAGCATTTTGTGGCTTGAAGTTTCGATCACGAAGCTAGTGGTTTAAAGTTCCGATGGGCTAGAGGAAAGAGATTCTGATCGCCGATGTAGAAACCATCGCAACGCTAATGATTTGAGACGCCGACACTGCGGCAACATTTAGGTCTAAGGCACCAATGGGATAGTGGCTAGAGATTTTGATTTTTTATCGTGAAGCTAGTGGTTTAAAGCTCCGACATTGCGGCAACATTCAGGTCTAAGGCACTGATGGGATAGCGTCTAGAGCTTCCAATTTTCGATAACGAAGCTAGTGGTTTAAAGCTCCAACACTGCGGCAGTGTTCCGGTCTAAGGCGTCGACAGGATAGTGGCTAGAGATTTTGATTTTTTATCACAAAGCTAGTGGTTTAAAGCTCTGACACTACGGCAGCATTCAGATAAGAAGTTCTGACACATTAGTGATTACAGCTTCCGATCATCGACAAGGTAGCGATTGAAAGCACTGATACGTTCAGTCTTGGGGTTTCGATCCCCGATGTTGAGAAGATTAGTCATTTGAATCTCTAACACAGTGGTAGCATTCATCCTTGAGGCTCCGATGCATTAGTTATTACATCTTTCGATCGCCGACAAGCTAGTGATGGAAAGCGCCGATACGTGCAGGCTTGGAGTGCCGATGGGCTAGAGGATAGAGCTTTCGATCGGTGATGTAGAAACTGTCGCCACGCTAGTAATTTGAGACACCGACACTGCGGCAGCATTCAAGCTTGGGGCGTCAACGGGTTAGAGGTTATAACTTTCGATCACCGACCACAGTGGTAGGGTAGAAAATTCCAGCGAATTAAGAAAGAAAGGTCACGTCAGTTAACCGCCGAAATACTGGCTTTTGGTGGCAAGTTTACACTAGACCAATAGCAGCCAGCAATCACTAGAAACCACTTTAGTTATTAAATGTTTGCTCAGTGAACTAGATCTTCAAAATAGATAGACAAATAGTTATCTAGGGTTTTAAACCCTAATTTGAAAAAACTATCACTTCTAAGTATTTTTTGTGAAAACAGATCGAAGTTTCAAGATATGTCATTTTTTGTAGAAGGCTATAAATCCCATGATCAATTTTATAATAAGGGTTCAACTTCGAGGATTTATGAGCTGATAATGCTTTCAAGCTTCTCATTTTACTTATTCATGATATAAGCTCTTTTGTTGTGATATGTTCAGCCATCATCTCTTTCTTTACTGTATTTATACCTGAATGTGTATTTAGGTCATTTTCAGATTGATTAAAAAGCCGATAGTTGTCATCCTATTGGTTTATTAGTGCTATTTGATTTATAAATACCATCCTCATCAGGATTTTTCCATTTATATGCATGTTTTTTGTATGTAAGTCTGCCATCCTAGTGAGTTCTCCATCCCTGCACCTTATTATTGAACTTCTGAGCAATTGCAACTAAAAGTATTTTAAACAAGTGAGTTTTATGCATGCCTTGAGAGTGGAAAGGTTATATAGGTCAACTGACTTGATCCATATAAGAAAACCCTAAAAACATTGTAAGTTACCAAGCATCCTTGAGCTACAACCTAGAGGATTTTCCTGGAGTGATAACACAGCCCTTGGCAGGCATTTCCAACTAACCTCTCAAATTCCTATTTTTTAACACTTGGTCAATTTTCTTTTGTTCTCACTATGGAAAATATTATTTTTCCTATTTTTGGCAGATTGATATTTTGCATATGAGACCATGATAAGACAACCTGAAGGTACGGATGGATAGTCAGTTCACCAAGGAACATTCCTATGCTACCTGATGTATTTTATCATCAAGATAACCCCTCCTTGTGGGCATTTCAAAATGCCTTTTCAATTTCCTAAATCTAACACAACCAATTTTCTTGTGTTCTTGAAATGCAAAATAATATTTTTCTTACTTTTGGAAGATTTATATCTTTGTCGTAAAACACTCCACAAGATAACTGAGACCATGGTTAGAAGCACCCATCCACAAGTTATAACCTAACACTTTCATATTATTTTAATCATCATCCTATGATATAGGGCGGGCATTTCCCTTAGGCCACTGAGGCAGTTTTTCCAGTACTGGAATAGTGCAAAACAGGCTGAAATTCTGTTTTGGCATACCATTATCTTTGTCATCAAACATGTTATTTGATAAATAAGACCATGGTGAGATAGCCTCTTCAATAAGATGTAGGATGATAGCTTCAGATAATTTTTATCATACATCTATAAAGTACAGAGGGCATTTTCCCAAGGCCACATGAGCCAATTTTTTCAACACAGACAATTTTCTTAGTCTGGTCCAATCTGCCTAAAACATTGTTTTTTCAGGTTCATAACTTCTTCCTCATCTACTTCCAAGAAAATATGAAGACATGGTCAAGTAGGCCAAATATCAATCTACAAGACCCCCATATGGTGTGGGAATTTTCTTAAGGATACCTGAGCCAATTTTCCAACACTTAGTCATTTTCCTGTTTTTCACCAAATTACCATATTTTTCCAAAATGATTGTCATCAATGACAATCCTATTCATCACAGTATTCATGTTTTTCTTTATAGAAATTGGTATATAATATACTGCATTTAGAAATATACTTATATCTAATGTATTTGACAAGTTACTATTTGGTATGGTGTCTAGGTAAGACAATTACTTGTCACTACAAGGATTTTTCACTATGAATGAAAATGCAAGGAAGCTTGCTCAGTTTAGAGCGGAATTAGAGGCAAGGGGAGATGGAAAATTTTATTGCCCTTTCTTTGATTGTAGGGGCTTAGAAAGAAGAAGAATTTTAACAACGACAACTGAAAGACGTTGTAGGGAGAAGCGGCACACTAAAGGGGGTTATGAATATTGTCCCTTGGTAAGAGGTTATTCAATTTTTAATGTATTCTCTGTAATAGTCGTCATGTCATGAATTTCAGTAAAATGTCTTATCGTTTTATTCTATGTTCTATACACTCTAATTTTACTACATTGTTTGTAAATATATAGACAATGCCCCCAAAATGTCCCCTTCCAGAGAGTTATTTGCCAAGTACTAGCATAAATACTCATTTACAGGGTGACGAACATCTAGATCAGAATATTGAAGCTGATCAAGTTCTTAATGATGATATGGATGGAGATGATGTTAGTGATACAAAGTAGGAAGATGAGATACATAGATTGATCCAAGACACATTTTCTCCAATGGATGTGGACAACCAGGATGATAGTCATGATGTTGATCCTCTACTTGAGAAGGCACGTCAACCTCTTTATGAAGGCTCAAAAACAAATATTCTATCTGCTATATTGTTGTTAGTGAACTTGAAGGTTTTGAATGGTTTATCAAACACTTGTCTCACACAAATACTAAGGTATGTAATTTGTTAATTATTTATGTATGCATGTTCACATGTACATAAAGGGTTGACTTTTTTCCTATATTGCTATTGTTATCTAAATTGTAAAGTATGGATGCGATATTGATGATTAATATTGTTTACATTGACTTATTCTTTTGAATTTTGTAGATTGTTAGGTGAATTTCTATTACCAATGTCAAATATTTTACCATGCACATATCAAGAGATATATGTGATTATGAAAGAATTTGGAATGGAGTATCAAGCTATTGATGCATGTCCTAATGATCATATCATATACTATGGACAATATGCATTATAAAATGAATGCCCACAATGTCAAACAAGTAGGTATCGAACTGATAAAGTGATAAAAAAGGTGCCTCTCAAAGTTCTTTGTTATATTCTGATAATTCCACGTCTCCAGTGGTTGTTCAGGTGTCAAAGTATAGCACAGTTTATGGATTTCCATGCAAAAAACATAAGTCAAGATGATGTTCTTCGAATGCCTGTAGATGGGTCTACATTTAGGTGCATCGAAGAAAAGTGGCCAATTTTCAAAGAAGAACCTCAGAATGTTAAGCTTTCATTGGTAGCTGATGGTGTCAATCCATTTGGAGAGCTTCGTTCTACCTACCCAGTGTGGCATGTTTTTTTTATAAACAATAGCCTTCCTCCTTGGATGTAGGTCAAGCGAGAGCACACAATGTTGGCAATGATTATTCCAGGTATTTAATTAATTTGTATTTTTTTACTTGAGAGTCTGATCACTAAATATTTCATTTCTTTGTTTTGTGCATGATAATTATGTCTTTTATATATAACGACATATAGCTAAATATAATTAATCATGTATGTTGGAAAAATTAGGTAAGTACCAGGTTAAAGATATGAATTTATATATTGAGCCTCTTATCGATGAGTTGTTGAAGTTATGGGATGGCGTCACTATGTATGACATCTCTAGACAAATAGGGCAAAGACAATTTCAATTCCATGGAATACTTGGATGGACAATTCATGATGCTCTCGGGTCAACACATTTTTGTGGTATATTATTACTTTCTTGTGTTCTTTAATATTATATATATATATATATATATATATATATATATATATATATACAATATTGAAAATATCATGCATTATTTTTAATGATAATTATAATTATCTACACTAATTCATATATCTTGTAGGTCTTCAAACAAAGGGTAAATTTGCATGTCTAGCTTGCGGTGCCAGGATAAAATCTCGTCGTTCAAGGAGTTTAGCAAAGGAAGTGTTTCATGAGTATAGGCACTTTCTGCCTAAGAACCATAGTTATCGAACTACAGACAAAGTAAAATTCAATGGTAAAGAAGAGAATGGAAAAAAACCACGAAGAATGACACCTCACCTATGGAATTTGGAATATAATAGAAATAGTCAAGGTATGCCAAATTATTTATGTATTGTTGGAATATTGGTCAATACTTAGCCAAATTTCTGAATATGCAAAACAATATTTATCCTACTTTGGCATATTGATTTCTTGCACATGTGACCATCATAAGGAAAACTAAAAGCATGGGTGGATAACCACTTCAACAAGGAACATATCTATGTCACCCTGTGAATTTTATGAGCACAAAGACATTGTTGAGTATGGTTGCCATTGATGTCAAAGGAGGTCATTAATGACAAAAGCAGTGTTGATATGGCATGTGTGATGAGGTTGAAAAACACATGTTAGTGCCCTAATGTCTCATGATTTCATTGTTGCATTCTGGTAGTAGTTGGTAACGGTATGATAATTTGGGGATTTTGACTAAGTGTTGAAAAACTACCCTAAAGCAGATGCCTTATGAAAATAAACACCATAATTCATAAGAAGAATAAAATTCCCTCTGTGACTTGCCATCCCATATTTTGTTGAAATATATATCTAACCATGGCCCCAGTTCTCAAAAAAACTCCTTGAAGAAGAAAATACAGGTCTCTCAAAAGAAGGATTTTTGGTCAAATTAGTTAGAATTGCTCTAGGGAAATGCCTGCCATAATTTGTGAGTTGAAGAAAATGACCACACCACATGGTCATTCTGTAGGTGTATTTTGTCTACCTAACCATGTTCTCACCTTGGTTTGATAATGCTTGAGGAAGAAGATATGGATCTGCCAAAACAGGGTTTCAGGTTGTCTTACACCAAAGTTCAGGAAAATTCCCTCCTAGGGAAAATGAAGATGAGTCTGGGAGTGAAAACAACATATGTGTGCTCAGTAAGGTGTAATGCATTATCTAGTAGCATTATTTCAGGTTTTGGGTGAAATGAAAAATCCACCTTAGGTTTTGGACAAATTGTCGAAGTATGGAATTATTGGTAAAATATGCCTAAGTGGCCTCAAGGAAATGCGCGCCACCTCTCATAGGAAGATGAGAAAAATTATCTGAAAGTGATAGGATCTATTATGTTGGTTGGTGCATCCAGCCATGGTTTCAAATTTCCCAAAGAGACTCTACGGAGGAAGATATCGATCTGCCAAAAGTGCCTCTCACCTTCATTTGCACTATCCCAGTAAAATGCCTGCCAAGGTTAGATGATGAGGTTGAAGGAGAGAATATTGGCATGGTTGAGTCAGTATGATATTCCTCACATTTGGATGTCTCACTCTCCAAGTTTGATGCAAAAAATAAAATCACCTTGGTGAATTAGGGTTTGAAGAGATTTTTTTAAGTGTCAATAAGTAGTTTGGAAGACCACCTTGAAATGCCTACCAAATGTTGGGTGTATGTCAATAGGTTCATAAATTGGCATGTATTTGTTCTTTTTGAAATGGATATCCATACATACTTTCAGGCTGACTTACAATGGTCGCATATGCAAAATATCAATCTACCAAAAGTAGGAAAAATACTATTTTGCATATTGAGAAACACAAGCCTAATTGCCTAAGTGTTGAGAACAGGATTTTGAGAGGTCATTTGGAAATTCCCGCCAAGGGATGTCCTTGTGAAAATAAATTTATCAAATTTCATGGATCAAAGACCACCTGGACCAGTTTTCCAACACTTAGCCATGTCCAAGAATTTCTCCAAGGTTTATCCTAAAACCCTATTTTGGCAGACTCATAACTTTCTCCTCGGAAAGGATTAGGCAAACTGAGACCATGGCTAGATATCCAGTTAAACAATATATATCCTGATATGGTGGTGTGGGCATTCTATTCAAACCATGAATTATGGCCGGCATTCTCTTAGAGTAGTTTCGACTACTTTTTCATACTTAGTCAATTTCCAAAGTTTCACAAAGTTGCCATATTTTTCCAGAATGATGTACAGATTACAACACTGACTTCCTAATAGCACCAAAACACCATTATGTGTCTTTCCATCCTCACCATACATGCCACATCATCATACTTTCCATGACATTACTTCCTTTTTCATTCCTTTGTCTTTCACTGAGTTTACCCTACCATCATGTCTTTGGTTAGCCTTTTGTCATTCATTGAACTCCTTTGACATCAATGACAATCACATTCAACTTGTATCATATATTATATAAATCTTTGTTTTTTTAGTGAATTATGTTCAGTGCGGTATGTACCTATATTGATTAATTAGTGTTAATTTGAATTTGTTGATGTTTCATGAATGTTGTTAAGGCATGAATGGGCTTCCACAAGGAATGAAAATTTACCCGATTCAATTCAGTAGGTTTCCATACTACGAGAACCTACAAATAGTTCATTTGTTTGATACAATGCATATCAAGAAGAACATAATAGAATTGTTATGGCAGATGTTAGATGGAAGGACTGAAAAAGAAAGAATTGGAAATATTTGTAGTGACATCCAAGAAGCTAATCACACATTGCAAAGTGTGATCATTAATTATAATGGTGATGGTTTTCAACAGAATGTTATTCTTCCTTAGTGCTTGACAGAGCAACAGAGCAATATTGTAAAAGAGGTCATCAAAAAAATCAGGTTTCCGACGGGGTTTTCATCTAACATAAATAATATCTTAACGAAAAAAGGTGATTTTGGTGGGGTTAAAACAAATGAGTGGCATACATTCATTAAGGTAATTGAGAGTTTTTAATACATTTCCTTATTGGTATGCACTATTTTATTAATTTTATTGTCTTATTTGGAAATAAATAATAATTATGTGTTTTTTGATACAGTATGTTCTACCTTTATCTCTCCCAGACGACTTTGACAACAACATAAAACATTATTATGTTCTTGGAAAATACATGAGGTGAGTAATTAATGTTTTATATGAAAAATGTACTTGGTCCGTGATTTGTAGCGGAACTTATTGACATATTATGTTTTTCCCGCAAATTTTATATATGGCTTGATATTATTTTATTGCATCACTTGTAGGTGGATTTCCTCAAAAGAAATCCATAAAGAAGATATAAGGTATTGGAAGAGAGAAATTCCCCGACTAATGTGTGAAATGCAACAGTATATACCTCCAACATTTTTCAATGCACAAGAACACTACCTCTTACACCAAGTTGAGGAGATTGAATTATGTGGACCAATACACACAAGGTCAATGTGGATGGTGGAGAGGCAGTTGAAGTCGTTGAAGGATCTTGTTAGACAAAGAGCACATCCTAAGGGTTCTATGGTTGAGGGATATATGGTATATCAATGCATGGTGTATATTAGTAAATATCTACCTAAATTAGCTAAAAATATGAATGTGCCTCGCATTTGGCATCTCAAATCCATCAACAAATTTGAAGGGGAGGTCCTATTGGGGAAAGGTACAATGAGGACCATGAAAGGTAATTATTATATTTTGTGGAATTAATATATCATGTATTTTTTCAATTTTATTTTTTCATACTGATTTGTTATTTTTTTATTAATCCTACATATTCAACTGTATTAAACTATGCATGTAATGATATCTAATTAATGATAGTGAATTGTTATTTTTTCACATAGTTGCTCGAGTGTGGGATGCTTTACATTTATACATTGCAAACAACCTTGATTGGATGGAGCATTGGATAGAAGATTGTTAAGAATTCTTCGGTAGGTTATCATGGGAAGGGGTCAGTGAGATGATTAAAACAGCTCATCCTCATCGACATCAATTTCCTGATCTTATGTCACAATGGAAGTTGATTTAGCCTATGGTTTAAAAGATAAAAAGACAAGTAAATTGTTTACCCGCATTTTTCTAGTTACTTCCCATTTTTTCAATGTATTTGGTTTGTTTAAGTTTTCAAATATATTTTCTAAGTCCTATATGACGTTTATTAATTCGCAATGTATTTTTTACTTGTTTTCAATGTTGTAGTTGAAACATCACAAGGCTATGTGGTGTAATGGTTGTAAATTTCGTATTAAAATGTTGGATGATAAGATAAAAAGCTTGGATTGTGGGATAACTGCAGTGTTTAAGGTCACCAATGTTTCCTCTAGAAGTGATAGACATACAAAAGAAACTGAGAATAGGTACTATGGGAATTTGGAGGACATAATTGAGTGTGATTTTAATTCCTTTAAAATAGTTTTGTTTGAGGTGAAGTGGTATAGGCTACAGGTGCATGAATGTGATCCTGAAAGAACTGTTATTGAGCATACTAATGGATTTACCATGGTTAATAAAAGGGCATTTGAACCGGGTACATAGCCTTATGTTCTTCTAAGTCAATGTGAGCAAGTCTTTTACTCAGAGGTACCAGGTAAAGCAGGTTGGTCATACGTTGTTAGATACAATCCAAGAGGAAGACCAATAAAGTATAATCATGTAGATGATGAAGATAATCACTAAGAAGAAGATGGTGATGATGATTCAGACCAGAAGTAGGTGGCTGCAGTCGATGTGCTCGATGAAGAAGTTGAATAGGTTGATCATCCAAATGTAGTAGACTATGGTCTCATTGACAATGTAGATGACTATAATAGCAAAGATGCCATTGATGATGATGTGAATGAGCCTTTCATGAATATGTATTCTAAACCAGATCTTGATACAAATGTCGAGTTGGATGAAGAAGAAGATCATGAATGATATTTAATTGTTGAAGAGTAGAGGCATGTGTTTATATCTTTTATGTCATGATGATCTTTATATGTTTTTATTTCCAAATGCCTTTTTTATATGTTTTTATTTCCAAAGTGCATACCTAAGCAAAGCGTTGATTTGTTGTTGAAAACCTCTTTGTGGGAAGAATTTGTGAGCCTGAAAATCAGTCTGCAGGGAGAATTTGTGAGCTTGAAATACAGTAAGCATGCATCACCTCACCTCCGCTTCAAAACTGGATAACCATGTCCAAAATTCAAATAGGGGCATCCAACATGATGAGCGTAGCTGAAATGTGGGCATCCTCCTCTTCAACCCCAGTTGAAACACAGTCATCCACAAATGATATGGTAACAGTGAGAAAAATCCAGGAGAAATCTGATGCATGGAGAGATGCAAAGATGTGGCCACTAGGTATGGAAACTATCCTGAGGAAAGCAGAAGTTTTTGACTTTTTGTGGGGAATGTTTAGTTATGTTGATGAGGAGATAAATGAGGCAATTTTGAAATATTATGTTGGGAATATGGAAATCATAATTTTTGGGAAGCGGGTATACCTCGAACATGATTTGGTTTCCCAAGCTACAAATATTCCACATAGAGGGGGAGCAATTTTAAGCTCAAGAAAAGCCCCCAGACAGGAGAAGAACCAGATGGCCAGTAAAATTTGTGGGAGAGAAGTAAATGTTCCGAGGAATGGTTTAAAAATGCAAGATGTCCCTCCTGGAATATACAAAACTTTGATTCATTTTGTCCTTAGGACAATTTTGAATCATCATAGGGTTGACATTTCGGGTGAATGTATGCAGGTAGTGATACATTGGGTGGAAGATATACCTGTAGATATTCCTTATCTACTGGCTAATAAAATCCACTCTACCCTACAAGAGAGCCAATTAAGGAAGGTTAAATTCAGTTTCTCGGGCACACTTCAAAAAATTATTGATTTATGTCGACCCCATGCTACTAAAACAGAGATTGGTGATATCAACCAGCATGGAAAAATATCTTTGCCAAAACCACTTGTTCATAAAACATGCATTAGAAAACGTAAAAGTATGGAACATAATGAGGAATTTCCAGTACAGTCTCCTTGGCAGAATGAGAAATTAGTACAATATCCTGAGCACCATGGGGAATTACCATTACACCTTGAGGAGTCGCCATTACAAAGTCCTGAACAACATGGTGAATTACGAGTACAGTATCCCGATTTGGTCACAAAGGATGAAGTTCGTGCTGCCATAACTTTGAAGGATTTTAAGGGGCATGTAGATAGAGGTCATTGGGAGGAGGTGACAGGCAACGAAATGGAACAAACTAATTCTCACTTTTCCATTCCTCAAGACATTCTTGATAGAATTCCTACTAAACAATTGGAAATTGAGTATGATTGTTCTTCCAAATCAGAATTAGGGGCTTCTGCTATGCATTTAGACATTGCATCGTATAAGTTTGATAGTAGGTATGTGTTCATCCTATATGATAAAATGGAGCATTTCAAGGAACAAGATTCCTATGTATGCAACTGGGCAGAAGAGTGCTTGAGAAAATATGATAATATTTTACAATGCCTAAAACAGATAGCAGCGTTGCAGAAGACAGTTGTGGATAATAATTTTAGAGCAGACAGAATTATCAAAGGGAAATAAGAAATGGTTAAATTATTATCCAAAGAAGTAGATAAACACATTGATGGTGTTGAGAAAGAAATTCAGTCCGTGAGGGTTTCTTATGAAGAGGCTTTGGAAAAATCTAATGCTGAAGTGAGTGAAATCAAAGAAGAGTTGAAAAAAAGACCACCTGTTCTCAATGTACCACCAGTGAGGATAGAAATGGGTCCTTTACAGGTAATGGAGAATAAAATTAAAGAATATGAATAGGTAGTACAAGAATATCGGTTCAATTTCAAAGAGTGGGAGGGAAGCCATGGAAAAAAAGTTGGAGAATTAGAATCAATAATTTCCGATTTGAGAAAAACCATTTCTATGCAAGATGATAAGATGAAAGGAACAAGGTTAGCAAGGATTGAGGTGGTGGAGGCCCAAGTGGGGGATTTCGTTTCTTCGATTCGTAGACGTGCCGACAGAGGTTGTATCTATTGTAATCTCTGATTTACATTAATAGAAATATCTTTTCCTGTCCAATAATGTGTGTTTGAATGAATATTTTATCCATGGGATGTTTTCAAATGCTTATACATTGTTGATTGTATATGCTAGAATAGATCTAACACCATGATATATAGTATGCTTGTATTGTTTACTTTTTGTTGAGGAAGTAATTAATCAATTCAAGCTAAAGTTGGAAAGCTCAACGGGGATCTACTTCAACCATCCGGAATAAGGTATGAGGTCTGATCCTTTAGTGTTAGACATTTAATTTCTATTGCATATTTGAAAGGATTGATTTCTGGAGTCAAGCTGTCTGTTGTGGTACCCCAAGCCATAGGAATTTCTCTCTGTAACATAATTGGCGACTCCGCTGGGGAGTTCCTAGTAGTTGTCCTTTGAGGGTTTTCTTCGGCATTCAATGACTTTGAATTGCTCTTTCTCTCTTGTTTCTGTGTCGGGTCTAGGAACATGTTTGCCTGGTAGTGTCTAATTGGTGTAAATTTTGTCTTAGCTTGCTTGTTTGCCTTTGTTTTATGCACATTTATTCCTGTACCTGAGTTTTTAACTCACGGTCGCGTATACACTTGGGTTTCTCTGTGATTTCCGCGTATACACGTGGGCTTACTGCGAACAGTCGCATATGCCATTAGTTTTTCCTTTTAGTGGAAGTTAAATGGTTGCTGGGTGAATTTTGATGATTGCTGAGTCTCCTTTGGCACTGCCTGAGTCTGTTTATACCTCTATTTCCGACCAGAGATGTTTTTTTTTAGGCTAAATTTTTTTAATGTTCTTGTCATGGCATTTTCAATTTTTTGCTTGGGATTAGTGCATTAGATTTATTTTACCTTAGTGCTTTGCTTGAGTGTTGTTTGAGTGTTCTTGCAAAATCTGGGGGTTTTAGAATCATTTTTTTGGCTTTTCATATCTCATTTTATTTCAAAAAATCCAAAAATATTTGCTTATCATCATGCATTGCATTTTGCATTTTGCATTGTACTTGCACTAGATTTGCTTTGGAGTATTAGTAAGGATTTCATATAGGAAAGCTTGCAGTCTTCATTTGAAGAAAAATTGTGCATTTCACGTAGTAGCATACCCTGTTTTCATGGACACAATGCATTTGCATCGATTGTTAGGTGTGCATTTTACTTAATGTTGTGTCATAACACCATTAGTTGCACAACCATATCACTTTTTTTAGTAATAAAGCCAATTAAAATCAACGCCTAATTAAAATGAACTACACTCTTTTCTTTTATAGGGTGCACCAACAAGAATAGGTTTTAGGATCTTGGAATAGTTCATTGTGAATAAATTCTCCAAGATCACTAAACAACAACATCTATGTGTCTGTCCAAGTGAGTGTGTGAAATCCTTGGCATAACTAGTGTTTCTTAGGATCCTCCTCTCAAAAGGGAGTTAAGCACGAGGCAGTGTGAGGGGTTATTGATTGGGATGACCCCTAGTCATAACTGAGTAGCACCGGAGATATTTCCAAGATTATATTCGTATCTGGGGGCTCTTTCAAGAGTTTCGGGCTTTGCTACACTACCCATACTATCAATCCCTCCTGCAACTATCTTCCTGAGCATTGATTATATTGAGGTGACCTTAGTGGCCTTACCTAGGATATCGAGGGGGTACTTTGCAGGGGTTATTCTGCGGGTGTCCCGGCCAGGTTGGGGTCAGACAGCACAGTCGCTTTATGCATTGAAGCTGAGGGCCACAATAATTGGTTACATACCTCTGCTTGTTGTGTATGGGAGTCTCAAGCCTCTCCTAGGCGAGACATACCTGCTTCATTCGGGAGCTCACTTATCCTGCCCTTGTTTGCTTGCATTTGGCTTGAGTTTTTATTAGTGATTGCTCTGTGCATGGTAGCTTGCCTAGGGTTTGCGTAAATAGAGAGTCTTTTCTATTTTTTGAGTCATTGTGGATTTGGGTGCGGCTCCTCGCCGTTCTCATCGTTTAGCAGGACTTCCGCCTTCTACCTATCCTCCTCCTTTGGGAGAGAGACCTAGACAGTCCAGGAGGACTATTTCGCACATTGATTCACACACCATGGGAGACCATATGGAAGATATTCCTGAACCTCCTTCTCCCATTTGTGTAGACGATGGGGAGTTTACTCCTACTTACAATCCTTCACCCGACTTGGCTGAGTTAAGTCCTGTGATTTCTAAGATAGGAACTGCTTATGAAAGGCCTACTCACTCTAGGGATGATTCCCCATTGACGCATTACCGGTATGGAATGTCGGAGGATTCCAAGACACATTTTCCACACGCGAGCACTAGTTATGATAGTTATGGTATGTCTAGTTTTCCCACACACGATTTGACATTTCATGTCGAATCTGAGTTCGAGCCTAACACTATGCCTGGGGGCACTCTCATTCCTTACCATGCGGAGAGGTTTAGGAGCACTAGTCACATTGCACCTTCCATCCCAACGGTGGAAGCTACGTCATATATTCCTCCTAGGTCTAGGGTTAGTGATCCCGTTAGGATACCATATCCTATACGGGTGACTATAGGGAATAATACATATTTAATTACACAGATCCTTTCGTCCTCTATCCCTAGTTCTTCAAATGTTCACCCTCCACCTTATTCACGTGGTCCTTTGGGCTAAAACGTTGCTACGATTCATGTCCATACTACGGTTACTAAACCTATTGTGTCTCACCTTCATGCACCACCCGTTACTTCGGGAGGTCATGCTCATAATTCTAGGGGTCATATTCCTACTTTCGGAGCGTATGTTCCTACATCTGGAGTGTCCAATGGTACATCTCATGCGATGACTTATGGGACGCAGTATGGACACGGTTCTTCACCTTATGGGGGCAAGTATCAACAACCTGCTTACTCTCCAAATTACGGCTTCATAGCTCCTAATAGTCAAGGTCCACCACACTATGGTGCTTCCATGCCACCCTATATGGGTCAAACAGGAGGAGGGCACTATGGCCAAGGCCATGGTGGCAGTTATACATATATGAATCAGGGAGAGGTCCATCAACCTCATCATCCCAGGATCCCTTTCCTCATGACGCTCAATCTTCCTGACTTGTCGAGATTGACGAATGATCCTGTAGCTCATGAACCGGCTTGGTCGGCTGTCCCTACTAACCTTCCCTCAGACATACCTAAGTTTGAGGGAAAACTTGGAGAGGATCTGAGTGAACACGTTACTACTTTCCACCTATGGTGCTCTTCGAATTCCTTACATCAGGATTCCATCCATTTGAGGCTATTTCAACGCACCCTTACCGGGCCTACCGCGAAATGGTATATAGAGCTACCTAGGGGGGCATTTGCTTTGTTCGATGACCTAGCAATGACTTTTCTTAACCACTTCCAGCTACCGGTGCGTTATGACGTTGGTACTGAACTCTTATCAACATTTCAGCAGGATAAAGCCACACATATCTCAGATCATATCCAAGAGTGGCTTAGATGGAAGAGGTTAATTAAAGCCTTTATACCGCCGGAGTTCCTCCTCGAGTGGTTCCTCAAGTCGTTATTTCCGTGTATTGTGAAGGATGTTTCTACATCCGGAGTACAGAATGAGGAACAAGCGATTTTTAGGGCACAGGAACTGGACTTGATTTATGCTCAGTCCGGTTTGTTATATGAGATTATTCCCAATGCTCCGCGTTCTAGTTTCGACTCCAAAGTCAAACCTGGACCACATGCCGATCGCATTGTTGGTTGTGCAAGTGCGAAACCTGCGGATTCGGTTGCAAAACAGGTTATTCAATTGTCAATCAACCAATATACTTCAGGACAAGCTACGACTTCGTCTCAACCTGCCCAAATGGTGAGTGTACTTTCAGTGCAATCGTCGGACCAAAAGGGTAACCAGCAGCCTAGACGAAATAGAAAAAAGGGTAAGAATAATCGTAAGGGTGGGAATAAGAATGAGAATGATAATAATGAAAAGAACGACCGTAATGCTGGGGGGGACAAGCAAGCTTAGTGTAAGGTTAAGTTTCCTTGCAATTTATGTAAGGACAATCACCTCACTTACTTGTGCCCTTGTATCAATGAAGCCTCGAAATTCTTGGCACAGGGCCCAGCTGTGCTAACTAACCCTTTACCTCAAAATATGAACTCTAGAACCCATGATCAATCTGGTGGTGCTCAAGATCCACTAGAGGGTAGTGGTCGTGGTTGTATTAATATGGTACGTGCTACGAAAGTTGTGACCAGTGCGAAAGATTATGGTTCATCACAACCTAGACCAGGTAAGGAACCTGATCCACTAGGGTCTCCTTTGCATATTGAGAAACTTGTGGATAAACCTGAAGCTACACCTCGCATTCCTAAGGGAGTCCTTAATCATTTGGGGCATAATCCAAATTCCCGAGCCACCCAAAACTATTCATTTGTCGAGGACTTGGGCCAAACTCCTTGTACGATGTCTACATTGGAAGTGCTTCAAAGTTGTCCTTCGCAAAGGAAGGCGTTGCTTTCTAACCTTGGTGTGAATGATGATGATTCTTCCTTTGTGATTAAATTTGAAACTGTAGGACTTCAGCCTCACTTACCTTACTATATGTATCTTTTGATTCACGTAAAATGTCTTAATATGACCATTAAGCACATTGTGATTGACGAAGGCGCTGCCGCTTCTGTGATGTCTTTATCGTGTTGGAAGGGTTTAGGTTCCCCTGAGCTATCTAAATTAGTGACCATGTTAACTGTGTTCTATGGGAGATAGTTTAGGCGGCATAGCATTCTTCCTTCCCTTAAAGTCCGGTTGGGAGAGAAAACCATTGCGATAGAGGTCGAGGTGGTTGATGCACCCCTTGACTACAATCTCTTGCTGGGTAGGAATTGGATGTATAGTATGCAAGCCATGGCTTCTTCTCTGTTTCACGTTGTATGCTTTCCACATAATGGGAAGATAGTCACGATTGATCAAACGACATTCAAGAATCCGTCTGTTACCGCATCTTCAGGAGCTTCGATTCCGATCATTGAACACTCTCAGCCGGCAATTGGGAGTATGGGTGTAGGCATGTATCCATCCCTCATGGGAAGTTTTAGTTGTCCTGCACCGATCCTTATGATAGGGTCTAGTTCCAGTGAGGCTTCGACATCTCTAAGATTGGTGTCTTTTCGCACGATTCATATGGAAGATCCCTGGATTCTTCCTACATCGAATACTCCGAGTGAGCCCATCATGACAGACGTGTTGTTTCCTACAACAATGATAGCTTAATAAGCTAATCTCAAGTGTGTTGCAGAGCCCAGTCCTTCCTCTTCGCGGACAGAGGAGGAGGAACCTTATGTGATGTCAGTATGGGTAGTACAGTCTTCTCACACACACAACTGCCTTGATACGGTTTTTCCTTCATATGAAGCGATTATTGAGGCCATGTCGGGTGTTGAGCCACCATGGGAGGAACTCCATCATAGATCTCACTTTCTTCCCGAGCTTGATCGCTTGGAGCATGAGGACTTTAGAGCGGTTCTTAGTGAGAAGGTTGGTAATCTGGTGATTCCATTAAGCTCTCCTGGTCAGATGGCTGATGGAAACATGGCAAACATATCTTCAACGATTCCTATCAACATTTCTCATGATCCTAGCAGGATTGAGAATGTCTATATTGGGGCAGAATGTTCCCATGCTGAGATTCAAGAATACACCGAGCTATTTAAGGAATTCCGTGATATTTTTGCTTGGTCCTATGATGAAATGCCAGGTATCGACCCTCGGAATGTCAAGCACGATATTAATACTTATCCCAACACTAAGCCTGTTCGACAACGCTTGCGGGCGGTGAATCCTAGGAAAGCACCCGCGATTAAGGCAGAGATAGAAAAGTTGTTAAAAGCCAGTTTTATCTATCCCATTCCCTTGACGGAGTGGGTTCCAAACCCCGTTTCGATCGATAAGAAGCAGGGAGCGATCCGAATATGTATTGATTTCTGCAATTTAAATCGTGCCTGTCCTAAAGACAATTTCCCCACACCATTTATTGATCAGATATTGGATGAGTGTGCGGGTAGCGAGGTTTTCTCTTTTATGCATGACTTTTCCGAGTATAATCAGATACAAATTAAACTTGAGGACCAACATAAGACTGCATTTATTTGTCCTTGGGGAACTTTTGCATATCAAAAGATGCCTTTCAGCCTTAAAAATGCCAGAGCTACATTTCAGCGGGCAATGACCTTGATCTTCCACGATCTCAAATCCATTACTGAAGTATTTTTGGATGACCTTGCTGCTCATTCTCGTATGAGAATGCATCATTCTTATCACTTGAGATTGGTTTTCGAAAGATGCTGGAATTATTTGGTTAGGTTGAATCCTCATAAGTGCATATTTTGTGTGAATTCAGGTCGTTTGTTAGGATTCATCATTTCTAAAGAGGGTATAAGAGTTGACCCTTTGAAGGTTGAGGCAATACTTCAGTTGTCTCCCCCGAAGAATATTCATCATCTTCAATGTTTGCAAGGCATGGAAAACTTCTTACGAAGATTTGTGGTCAATTTTGCCAATTTGACTAGAGGCTTCATGCGTCTTTTGAAGAAGGACACCCCCTTTTATTGGGATGAGTGAGCCCAGGAGTCCCTCGATGCACTCAAGAGAGCCCTAGCATCAGCCCTGGTGATTAGTCCTCCAGACTATAGCCGTGATTTTCTACTTTATGTGGCTACGTCCATGGAGACGATTGGAATGGTTTTGGTTCAAGAGGATGAGGATATCTACGAGCATGTCATATATTATTTGAGCTGAAACCTTATTGACGTAGAGATTTGTTATTCTCATGTCGAGAAGCTTGCTTTATCTACCGTACATGCGGTTCAGTGGTTGAGACATTATATTCTCCTTCGTCAGACCTTGGTTGTAGCCCATGTCAATCCATTTCAATTCTTCCTCACTCGAAGGAAGATTGGGGGGGAATATAATAAATGGATTGTCATTCTACAAGAGTTCAATCTCGAATTTGTTTCAGCAAAATTGAAGAAGTATTTAATTTTTGCAGAACTTATTTCGGATTTTCCGAGCGAGGGCGAGGAGTTGGTTTGTGAAGATACGTTTTTCAATGAGCATATCTTCTTAATCTCAACTTTAGACCCATGGTATGGGGATATCATAATATATTTACAAACATTGAAGGTCCCTACTCAGCTCTCACGGGATGAACGGCAACGATTACGTCACGTGTCTAAGAACTACCTCATAGTGGATAACACTTTGTACCACCGTGGGGTAGATTCCATTTTACAACACTATTTAACTCATGAAGAAGCTGAGGTAGTGCTGAATGATTTCCACGGAGGGGTGTGTGGTGGTCATTTATCTAGGCTTTCTACAACTCAAAAGATCTTAAGACCGGGTTATTTCTGATCGTTGATCTTTAAGGATTGTGTATATGCGGTCAAGAGGTGCCACCCTTGCCAGGTGTTCGCATGTAATATGTGCTCAAAACCTGCCCCGTCACATCCCATTATCACTGCCGGTCCCTTCACTAAGTGGGGGCTCGATTTTATGGATTGCAACCTAGCTTCGGCTGGGGGGCACCATCATATCATAGTGGCTGTCAATTACTTCATGAAATGGGCTGAGGCTATGCCTACAGTTAAATCTGACGGTGAGACAGCCGCGCACTTCGTGTTCAACCAAATTATTACTCAGTTCGGAATTTTGAAAGATCTTGTCACTGACCATGGCTTGCACTTTTAGAATCGTATGATGGAAGAGTTGGCATTAAAGTTAGGGTACAAGCAAGAGCATTCCTCCTCTTACTACCCTCAAGCAAATGGACAGGTAGAAGCAGTGAATAAATCACTCAAATCCATTCTCCAACGAACCATCGCACAAAGCAAGAATAATTAGCACATAATGTTATATCTTGCTTTGTGGGCATATAGAACCACTGTTAAGACTGCCACCGATTTTTCTCCATATCAACTTGTACATGGAGTGGAGTCGATATTTTCGGTTGAATGCGAGATTCCTTCTTTGAAGCTAGCTGTAGAACTCTTACCACACACTTCACCATTGGAGGAGCATTTGGTCCACCTTGAGCAACTTGATGAGCAGCGTCGAGATGCCTTGGTGGCTCTAGAAGTCAATAAACGTCGCGTCAAGGTCCAGTACGATAAGTCTATCCGCCCAAGGAGGTTTAGTGAGGGAGACTTGGTCCTTTTGTAGGATCAGCCGAAAGAACCCTTGGGGGAAGGAAATTTTAATCCCATGTGGCGTGGTCCTTACGTGGTCAAACGTGTGTTAGAGAAGGGTGCGTATGAGTTAGTGGATTATGAGGGAACGACCTTGGCGGAGCCTAGAAATGGGCTCTATCTCAACAAGTACTATGCATGATTTTTAGCCAAGGATGCTTATTGTATATTATTGTGTAGTTTTGCATAGTTAGGTCTTTTTCTTATAGTGATCGGGTTTGTGATTAGTTTCCGTTTATTTTGGCAGATGTCAATGGAATCTTCCACGTACATAGGATTCGTAGATGGTGCGAGCCGTCACACTCAACACTCAGCCTCTGCTTCTTGGGTGATTTATACTCCTATGGGTCAGGTACTATCTTCAAGAGGTGTATGTCTGCGGCCATCTCCCAACAATGTTGTTGAATATAGCGTCGTAATTGAGATTCTACGGGATGTTATTTCACATGGCGTTCTCTCTCTTGAGGTACGTCTTGATTCAGAGTTAGTAGTGTCACAGCTTAATGGTTTGTACCATGTTATAGATTCAAAATTATTAAGAATATTCTTACGTGTGAGGTTATTAGAATGGCAATTTGACAATATAACATACATAGGCATTCCAAGAATTAATAATCAAGTTGCTGACTCATATGCTAACTACGTGTTAGATTGGCATTTGTTTCATTCACAGTAAATTAATCACAAACACAATTTTTACACATGTAAATAAATAAACCGATCACCATAAAAAAAAATTATATAACATCCAAAATGTGGTAATACATAGTGTCATGATACAAAATTGGGGCTCTTGAGCCACCAACATATAATACACGGTAGTACAAAATGTATACACTCCTAGGTGTCTAATCATGTGGAGGAGGAGGAGGGTTGTGATCATGGAAGGTCACTACGGCTCTAGCTAGCCATCGAAATAATCACACCCATGCTCGTGGTACACCTACCACCTGGCATTGCATAGCCTCAGCCAAGTCCTCGACTTGCACCATGGGAACCCTATGTGTCAACCTCACAAAATTGGTATGAATTCTTTAGAGCGTCCGCTCCGCATCCACACCCGTGATGTCATCTCCTCTTCCCCTTCGTCTGTGATGAGGGAAGCCTTCTAGCCGCCGTGGTCCCACATCTGCACATGAATGGTAGATGTCACTATGTATTGTGACACAAAAATATGTCTTTCAATTCCATATAATCAGAAAACACAAAAAAATTAAATAACTCAAAATTTTAAAAAAAAGAGAGGGTAGAGATTCGTTACCTATATCGCCATATGTCGATCCTGGTGGTAGAGGCATGTCCGGGTCCCCCTGAAATCTATCCCTGCATAGGGGTAGTCCTTGATGGCAACTATCTATTGTCGCCACCACGAAAAGAAGTTAGCTGGATAGGGGTTGGCCACCCTACCTCCCCCCAGTCTGCACATAGCATCTTCCCAACGTCGTTGGGCTGGATCTCGAACCCCGTGAAGAGGAACATCCACTCTGGGGCTCAATCTTGCAACACACTTAAAGAAAAACATGCTCAATATATTGCTGAACCTGAATTTTCTCACTCTACCTGCCTTACACTCACTGAGCTAATGTTTCATGTTGCTCAGTAGTGTAGTGCTCCAGTCATAAATTGTGGGTCTCATGCACTCCACTGCATAGAACATCAAAGGCCGTGAGGCCTGGTGGAGTGATTCCAAGCCTGCTATCCTGCCCAATGTCAATAGTATGGGCTTTAGGCCCAACACCTATATAACGTTGGTAGGGACCTGACTCCCCACCTTCTCTGTGTCTAGATAGTAGTACACCGCAATGTACTCGTCGATAGTCAGGCCACCTCCTGGCCCACCACGAGAACGAAGGTTCACTACCTCCCCCTGTCGAGAAATACTAGTAATGAAGTATATGTACTCCACCTCTATAGTGAGGGACATCCCATCTATCTGGAAGGACTCAGAGTCTGGATCCCAGTAATCCACCAGCATCTGCAATAGTCTTGGTTTGGCCCTCAAGCCACCAAGACACCAAAACCTATAGAGTCCACATGCATGTAGATCTTGTTGAGCCATTAAATTGGCCCTTACTACCTCCTCTACCTCACCAAGTTCATGCTCTCTCCACTCTAGGGCCATCCTGCCCAAGAAATTGCAAATTTTCCCATTAGATTGTTGAAAAAACCTTATGCGCGGCCTCATACGTGACTGTTTTCAAAACAGCCGCATATGTACGCGGCTTTTGGGGGCATTTTCCGCGTATATCCAACCCTATACACGGAAAAACCCTCGATTTCCATGTGAGCCGCATCGCCTATTTTAGTTTGGCCTAGAAACCTGAATTGACCATGGAATTTGACAAAAATTGCATTGAAACGAAAGAGAAGAGCATGGGTAAGTACTTGGAAGAAACGGTAGTGGATTCCACCAGCTTGATCTCCTGAAATTCGCTGTTGAAAATCTGAGCTCAAATGGGTAAAAGTTTCAAATGTTTTATAGTATTTTGAACTATTTACTATTTATAGAAAATTTTCAAATATTTGAAAATTTTTACCCCCTTTCCTATAGTTTTGACAATTTCTAACCATTTTGGACTGTTTTTTACATAATTTATGATGTAGAGAACCTTTTTCAGTGTCGTTTCAACTATTGGATTGACCCATTCATGTCGATCTAAGGTATCATGTCTAAACTGGTATATAGGTTAGGTTTCACCACCGCTTGCATTTTGCATGACCTTATGACCATTTCATCATAACCTTAGGTATGAACCCACTCTATTATGTCACGGAACCTTCTTTCTATTTTAGAAGTGGCATGATAGGAGTGGTAGAGCTTCACCTTAAATGGGTACCCTAGTTAGCACCTTATTTGCATTTTGTGACCATGCTGATGTTTCTCCTTTAGGGTGTGGGAGTCTGTTGTATAGTACTGCCATGACATTTCGCAAGAGCCTCATACTCCTCTTGATCTTTTGCTGGCCTATTTCCCTCAGGACTCCCTCATGTCAAGTTGTGAATGCATTATCATGAGCTTTTCCTGCCTTATTGAGCCTTATGCCAGCTTCCTTGACATTGCGTTTCAGCCATATAGCCTGAGCTTGTCTCATGTCTAGCCATGCAGAGCCATTTTATATATCCTTTGCAGCTTGTTTCCCTTTTTACCGGTAGGGGATTTTCCCTTGAGTGTCGATATCCTACACATGTATCCTTGCATTGAGAATAGGTATGTTCCACTGCTTGGAACTAGTTTGTTTGCCTTTATGACACTCGTCTCCTCCTAGTCTGTAACTATAAAGCAATTTTTTTCTTTTTCAAGCTTTTTAAATAATTGAAAAAGTCCAAAAAAATAAAAAAACCAAAAATCCAGACAAGGAAAGATGTTATCTTTGGTAGCTGTCGAGTCGTTTCGCCTTCGAACAGAGCACTGTATATCACATCCATTGGTTGGGTTATAGTTTGACTTTAGGATCTGTACTCGTTTATCTGAGTTTATCTCCACTAACTGGTTAAGCTTCCAGTCCCCACGGAGCCTCTGTCGATGCCTCCTATTTCACAAAGATGTCCCAGTTTGTATATCGAGTCTATGCTGCCTTCACTAAGTCAGCATATGTTGTTATGCTCTTTTTTGAAGGAATTTGAAGCCTGAGTCAGCCATTCCTTAGTTATCTTGACTTTGCATGTCGGCCATTCCTGATATAGTTACTGGTTCATGCACCTTATGATCGAGTCCTTCTACATTATATAGCTTTGCAGAGTACCTCGTGTTGGATGATGGGGGATGCCTTGATGCCCTCCTTCCAGCGGATTTCATCCCATCGACTTCAGATCATTATTCTGGGATTAGAATCTAGAGTCATTTTGAGTGCCTTGAGACTTGCAGTCATCAGTGGCAGGTTCTCTCACCATCGACAGTCTTTGGGAATACATCAATTTCCCCTGATCGATGGATCCTCTCAAGTGTTCAACCTCAACACATTTATTCACACTTGTTAGTTTGCACTCTAGTACCTTGATTCCCATTTTCATTATCGGTGGGTGATCTCGCATCTGTTAACGGTATACATTAATGACCGGTAATCAGATGATGGACTACTATGTTTGACCTCGACACCTCTATTCACATAGTAGGACATGTACTCGTATTGGTTTCTGTAGAAGACTTTCCAAATTGGTGGCATCTCTTATATGCTACCTCCTTGATCATGCCAGTGTTCATGAGATTTCATCTCTCGTGACTTGATCCAGTATATGTCAGACATTTCCAACCACTATGGAGATCTTGATCTGCTATATATCTTCAGCCATTATGGAGATCATGGTCCTTTGTATATCTTCATCATGGATATTATGATCTATCTATATTGTACGTGTCGATGACCACTTATGTGATATCTTATATCATTCCTATTCATGGCCATTGTACCCTTATGTATCCGGGACTGCTATATGTATTTGCAGTTATATGCAAAGTTGTATCATTGTACTATGCCGATTGGGTGGCTGGTCTTCCATTTGGGATCCTTCATCACTCCACTTCTGGGATGGAATTATAATGTATTTCGGCCATCGTATGACCCCTCTGACCTCACACATTAGGGGGCATCTGTTATAGCTGATTTTACCACTCCAAGTGAATCACACTTTGTATGGCCTTCCCCTGTCTCGCTGCAGACTCCTTAGACCCCTTGGACCATTTTTTGTCCTTTGATGTTTCCTTGACCATCCTTAAAAACATGTGAAAAATGATATACGCGACTTTTAAACCCTTAATCGCGTACATACGTGGGTTTGACCTCTAAAACCTCGTACATCGAGATGTGTACAAAATCCAAATCCTTTTGGAGTTTTCCTTGACATGGATCCGACTCACTTGACTCCTAGCCTTCCCTATTCCTTGAGATCACTTGGATTCGACCTTTCATTACCCCTTTGAAAATCTATATAAGGAACTCTATGATACATTGAAGGCATATGAGAGAATTGAGAGCAAAGAAACTATAGTCCATTGTTGGTGGAACTTATGCTTGAGTCTACATCCCTTTGTCCCTTGGAGCACTGTTGTGTTCTTCCCAAGCTTGCCTTTTGCTTGTGAGCTTGCCATCGAGAGATGGAGGATTGAGGCGGTGGAGGCCCAAGTGGGGGATTCAGTTTCTCTGATTCGTAGACGTGCCGACAGAGGTTGTATCTATTGTAATCTCTTATTTATATTAATAGAAATATCTTTTCCTGTCCAATAATGTGTGTTTGAATGAATATTTTATCCATGGGATGTTTTCAAATGCTTATACATTGTTGATTATATATGCTAGAATAGATCTAACACCATGATGTATAGTATGCTTGTATTGTTTACTTGTTGTTGAGGAAGTAATTAATCAATTCAAGCTAAAGTTGGAAAGCTCAACGGGGATCTACTTCAACCGTCCACAATAAGGTACGAGGTCTGATCCTTTAGTGTTAGACATTTAATTTCTAATGCATATTGGAAAGGATTGATTTCTGGAGTCAAGAATCTGTTGTGGTACCCCAAGCCATAGGAATTTCTCTCCATAACAGCCGATGGTAAGGGTAAGGGTAAGGGAAGAAGGAAAAATACACCTACAGGTACAATGTCCTTAGAAGAGTGAGAGAAGTCCTTATCAAGTCGTGAGAAGATTCTACAAGAAATCTTCTCAATGAGCCTTGCACTGGGTGATTTGTATGGCTCATCACCGTTACATAAAGAAATGAAAGAGAAGATGGCCAAGAAAGATGCAAAAATAAGGGAGCTGGAATCAAAACTCTTAGAAGGTATAAAAGTTCAGCATTTGGGATGTGATATGGAAATTCAAACACTTAAATCCACAATTGTTGATTTGGAGAAGGAATTAAAGGGGCCAGCTGCTGCAATGAGTGCAATTCCTATCCTTAGCAATGAGACAGAGTTGAGGGCAAAAGAGCAGGAGAAAGAAATACATAATCTAAAACGTGAATTGACTGAAGTTAAAAACTAGTTGAAACATACCAGAGACAAATTGGAGGTTAAGGAAGAACATGAATCAACAAAGTATAATAAAAATGTGGAAATGTTGAACAAACTGATGGCAAAAAAAAATGTTTTGCTTGAAATTTTTAAAAAAAATTCACAAAGAGTTAAAGAGCTTGAAAAGAAATTGCAATAAGTGCCTTGTCCAACTCCAGTACAATTACAGTCTTCTACGAAAGGTAAGAGAGACAATTTAGATTTGTCTTCTGCTCAAGAGGATGGATTGTAGCCATCTCTGAAACATGCTAGACATGTATAAATCAATGTATATATGTATTTATTGACAGTTAATGAAAAAAAATATTTGCATGATGGAGTTTTGTATTTATCGACACATAATGAAAAATGCTTTTTAGTTGGCATATCAATGTATATATGCATTTATCAAAAGTTAATGAATTTTTTTTGTATGATGGAGTTTTGTATTTATCGGCATATAAGTTAACATTATAGAGAATTCATCTCTGAATCCAATGTTTTCAATGATCAATATGAGACTACTTGTAGGTTGTGAAAGAAAGCATCAATCTCTTCGAAATAAATAAAATTTATGTATGTTAATTAAATAATAAACTCTGTTTTGTTTATGTCTCTTATTTATTTCATATTTTTTTAATTAATTGTCTGCACAATCTCTATTTAAATCTCTAGCTTGTGTGGGCATCTGAAAAATATTTTTTATTATATATATTTTAAGCTATGTGCGAGCAAACTCATACGCTGTGTGAACATGATTTTTTTTCAACATGGAAGGTTAATTTTTCACTGATGTAACCTCCATAGGGAAAACTGAAACCATGACTGGATAAACACTTCAACAAGGAACAAATACATGTCATTGGATGAATTAATTGACACACACACATCATCTGGTGGGCATTTGAAAATAGCATTTTAAACTATAGATTTACCACTTGGACAAAATTATAAAACCCTAAGTCAACATGAGGCATTTTTATTTTCACCAACTCCTGAACCAATGACATGAGATGATGTAGTACATCCCATTCAGCACAACCAAACTTATTTCCCCTTCAGACTCATCTTCTTTTGATTCAGGCGGGCATTTTACTGGACTGGAGAAAAACAAGCCAGAGGGCACTTTTGGCGTACTGGTAACATCATCTTCAGAGAGTTTTTGGACAAAATAATAATGTGGTTAGATGCACCAATCAACACTCTAGAGACCCATACCATCAAAACAATTTAATCCATCAACTACTGGAAATGGCGGGCATTTTACTGAGGTCACTTACGCATTTTTACCAGAATTTTTATCAAACCCCAGGTCAACGTGATGAGATTTTTATTTTCATCCAATTTGAGGTGTGAGACACCCAATCGATAGAGGCCAACATTGTGATTCCATCAGGACCACTTTCATCCTCTGAAGCTTCTTTGTCTCTCCTTAATGAGCATTTTCTTCTTCTAATGAATTATTGTGGACATTTTCATAACGCGGCTGCTTTAGGGAAATTTTTCATCACTTAGTCAAATTCCCAAAATTATCATACTCTTGCAAACCACTATCAGGATGTAAGAAAGACATCATGAGACATTAGGACACCATCATGTGTCTTTCCAACCTCATCACATCATGAGACTCATATTTTTGTCATCTGACCATCACTAAGCAAATTGAAGGTATGGTTGGTTATCCAGTCCAATATGCAACAAGACGATGTCACCCTTAGAATTTACTGAGACAACCTGAGCCTCTGGCGGGCATATCAAAATAGCTTCTTAACTTATTTTGAGCATCAAAACATATTTCTTCCTATTTTTCCAGACTCATATTTCACATGTGTGAACACCCTATGGAGACCTAAAGTCGTGAGCAGATGGAAAACTTACCAAAGAATGGATCCATTACATTCGATGAATTTACTTGCACAAAGACAGCCCTTGGCAGGCATTTCCAACCGACCTCTCAAACTCCTGTTCTTAACTGAGCAGATGGAAAACTTACCAAAGAATGGATCCATTACATTCGATGAATTTACTTGCACAAAGACAGCCCTTGGCAGGCATTTCCAACCGACCTCTCAAACTCCTGTTCTTAACACTTAGTCGATTTTTCATACTTTTGAATATGCAAAAAAGTTTTTCTTCTATTTTGGTAGATTGCTATTTTCCTCATGTGGTCACCATAAGAAAAACTAAGAACATGGAAAGATAGCCAGTTTATCAAAAAACAACCCCATACCCTCAGATAAATTTATCATTATCAAGACAATCTCTGGCGGGCATTTCTGTGAAGCCACTTAGGCAGTTTTGCCAATACTAGAATAGTGCAAATATGGTTGGGAGGCACTTTTGGCAGGGTGACATCTTCCTCCTTACATACTCTCTGGTGAGGCAAGTGACATGGTTGTATGATCCATACAACACTCTAGAGACTCACATTCTCAATACATTTTTCACATCATCCTATGAGGCATGGTAGACATTTCCTTAAGGCCACTTGGGAAGATTTAACACCAATTCCATAATTAGACAAATTTCTCAATTTGGACTAATCTGCCTAAAACACCCTTTTGGCAGGTCCATAACTTTTTCTTCATCCACTTCCAATAAAATATAAATACATGTTCAAGTAGGCCGAAGACTAATCTACAAGACGCCCATGTGCTGCGGGAATTTACTCTAACCCATAATTTAGGGCAGGAATCTTTCTAAGGCTACTTAGCCATTTTTGCATCCACTAGTGAAACACCCTGTTCTGGCAGGCCTATATCTTTCTCCTCAAGAAATATTAAAGCAAAATCAAATCATGAATAGGTATCCAAACCAACTATCCATAGGATGGTACCATGGTGCGGGCATTCTTCTGAAACCATGAATTGTGGCGGCCATTCTCTTAAGGTTGTTGGGGCCAATTTTGACTAAGGTTGTTGGGGGCCAATTCTTCCTTAAATATATGTTGTAGTTTGGTGAGGAAAATGACATGGTTGTATTCTCCATACAACACTCTAGAGACTCACATTCTCAATATATTCTTCACATCATCCTATGAGGCATGGCGAGCATTTCCTTAAGGCCACTTGGGCAGATTTAACACCAATTCCATAATTGGACAAATTTCTCAATTTGGTCTAATCTGCCTAAAACACCCTTTTGGCAAGTCCATAACTTTTTCTTCATCCACTTCCAAGACAATATGAAGACATGGTCAGGTAGGTCAAAGACCAATCTACAAGACCCCCATGTGTTGCAAGCATTTACTCTAACCCATAATTTAGGGTGGGCATATTTTTGAGGTCACTTAGCAATTTTTGCATCCATTGGTGAAAAACCCTGTTTTGGTAGGCCTGTATCTTTCTCCTAAAGAAAGATTAAAGAAAAATCAAATCATAAATAGGTAGCCAAACCAACTAGCTATAGGACAGTACCATGGTGCGGGCATTCTTTCCAAACCATGAATTGTGGCGGGCATTCTCTTAAAGCTATTGGGACAATTTTTTACTCAGAAGGATGTTGGGACCAATTTTGACCACGTTTCTGAAAACTTTCCTCATGGAAGGGTGGATTTTGTATAGTTGGGTGGTATCATTGTTTATTGCATGGAAACCTTGCTAATTTCGGCATGGCAACTCGAGGTAAACTCTATTGTTGTAGCTTTCCTTCAAGAATTTTTTACCTTGGATATTTGAGGGTTTGGTCTAACTTGGGCATTTTCAGGTATGGTTGTTGTTGGAGCAATGGTTCATTCTTGTTCACGGGGTGGTGTCTTATCTATCTTTCTTCCACAACTACAGTTGGCTCAAGTAAGTGATTTTCTTTTCCTTATGAGAATTGTAAATTGTAATGTGTAACCCTGAAATATTTTCTTTGGCTTTTGGATTTTATGAATTTATCTATGAAAATGAGGGTTGTTGTTATGCATCCCCATGTTCTATTTTTCATCCTTACATCCATGTGATATATGTTGATGTAATTGTAACTTCGTAATTTATTCCCTTGTATTTCTTATCTATTGTAACCCGATGTTTATTCTGGGATGTAATTGAGTCATGTCATACCCCGATGTTTATTCTGGGATGTTTCTATAATGTGAAATTCATGTCAAGTCATTGTGGGTAACCCTCCTATTGGTCAAGGGTTAAAGTCCCCACAGTTATGGGACCCTAGGGTTATTAGACTATCCTATTGAATTCAACCCTAGGTGAGTCATTGTAAGTTGGGGCAATAGTCCCCACCATTGTGTTACCCTCCTATTGGTCGGAGGAGGCAAAGTCCCCACAAGTGGTGGGGCACTAGGGTTATTAGACACTCCTAGAGATGTCGGCTCTAGTAAGTAATTATTAAGTGAGGCCGACATGTTGGAGTGGGTTCCAAGTGAATGGAAGAATATAAATAGAGAGTGAGAGCCTCTCTATTTATCATACTCATACACACACTCACTCATTGGGGCACATGAGTGAGAGAGGAGAAGCTCTCTTAGTGTGAGAGAGAGAGACTGCTGCTGTCGGGAGATCATCTTACTATTTTCTGGTTTTACCTTTGGTGTTGATTCTATCTCTAAGGAATTTACAGGGTTTTCTCCTTTATGGTTTCCCCAAGGAAAATTATTTGTGTCTCTTGTCTCTTGTGTTGTGCTTGTGTTTTATTGTTGTGCATGTTATTCTCTTAGTTAAAGATCCTAAGATCATAATGGTAGATTGAATGATAAAAATATAACATGGTATCAGACCTAACCTAAGAAGAATACATTGTGTAGCTATAGAATCTAGGGATTCTTACTTTCTGGGTCTCTCTCCACAATCCATCAGCAAAACTATGCTAGGTTGACTCTCCATTGAAGGGCGCATCCTTCTATCGAAGCGGAATTCCATTCCGAGCATTTTTCAGTCTTTAGTGCGGAAATTAGGACTTCTTGCAGAAGAGGAATTTTTGAGTAATCCCAGCATAGGATTGTTCTCCTCATCAAAATCGAAGTTTAGAGACTTGGATCAAGAAATTTGGTTGGGTGAAACTCCAGGAAAGTCAAACCCTAGTTTGACCCTGAGCTAGAAAAACCCTAAATACTAGAACTGCTAAGTTTTGGTACATTTGCTATATCCTGGTATTGACAAAGGCTTAGGAGAGGAAAATTGCAGAGGCCAAAGCTAAAATCCTGATGTACATTGTGTCCAAAAATTAGCCTCATATTCGCTATATTCTGGGAGATATGATCCCTCCAATTTAGGGTTCCATCCTCTTCCCGAATTCATCCCTAAACAGGACACCTGGGGAGAATTGCAATATCTTGGGAGACCGAGGACCAAATGGAATTCCTGAAGACGTTCTAGAAAGGGAACAGAATTTATTTTTGGTGGTCCAAATATCAGACTCAGAAGATGAACCCGTGACACGTTGCATTCCATACAACTTCGTTGTTCTGAACATTCCTGTAACAGGTCACCTTGGGAAAAGGATCATAAATCCCAATTGGTGAAACCTGTGGTGTTGGATCAGGGACATACGAGGATACCTCAGTGAGACATTTCAATCATAGAGGAGTAGTAATTTTGGAGATATCATAGAAACAGTGACAGACATTTCTGCAGAAGAAATTGGAAAATTAGGGCTTCATGTTCTGGGAGCTTCCCTCCACTATTTTCATAAAAGGAGTACATTGGATAGCTCCATTTGAAGAGATCTATATTTATATCTAATCAGATCTAGAAGATTCCATGTTTTGAAAATTAGGGTTTCTATGACAAACCCTAGATGAGCCAGCTGCGGAACCAAGACAGACACCTCAAATCGGTAAGATCTAATCCTTTTCTATTTTCATTTGAGGTTCTCATCTCAAAGTGATCTATCACATCAGCTTGATGATAAGCTTGGTGAAGTTGACAACTTCCAAGCATGGAAGTATTTGATCTCTCTGAAGAAAATGAATTGGACACCTACATGAGTAGAGAGGTTCCAGTTCCAGAGGGAGATGAGGCTCAAATCCTTACTCAAGAAGAACTTGGTCAAGGCCAAGAAGATCATTGTTGATTCAATCACGGATCAACTTGTACCACAAGTGTCTTCCCTAAAGACATCAAAGATGTTTGATTCCTTGACCAAGCTATTTGAAGGGAAGAACATACATTAGAATATGACCTTAAGAAACCAATTGAAGAATGTGAAGATCCAAAATGCAGAGACCATGCAGTCATAAGGGTCTCTCAAATCAAAGAACAACTTGAAGCGGTAAAAGAAGAAGTGAAGAATGCAGAAGTGGTGATGGTCACCTTGAATTGCCTCCCAGGATCATCGTATTCATTCATTCAAGGAATGTGTGCCAGAATGAAGTGATTACTTTTAGTAGACTCTAGGAAGAAGAAGAAGCTCGACTCATAAGAAGAGAAGATAAGATGGGAGCAATTTAAGATCAAGCTCTCACCATCCAAAGAAGATCCCTCAAGCGATGAGGAATATGAAGAACTAAACTCTTGAAGCACCTCTTATCCACCTTAGAATTTGGATAAGAAATGATGCTATCATGTATGAAGAAGACGATGAAGTTGAAGGCTCAAGAAGAAGTCTACCCACGAAACAAATAAAGATAAGTATTCAATTGTCATTTCATGATATTGTTTTGTTATGCATTTGTTTATATTCAGTTGATGTATTATGCATGAAAGGATGTTTGCATTAACGACAGTATACTACTAATATGCATATGATGGATAAGTAGCTCTTGGTGCTATACAAACTCTCCATTGCTACTTATCTAGAATGAAACCTCGTTGCTGACATATTGGATTAGTGCACAATCTCAATGTTGTCCTGGTAGAGATGGAAGGCATCTAGAAAAGTTTTCATGAGATATGGATGAATGTTGTATTGGCTAACATAGTTGCATGATCGTATATTTATGCAAAAGAATTTTCCAGTATGAATATTCCTTATAAAATGTTTCTCACCATACAAATGCATTTGACTTGTAGGAAAGATAGCATACATAATCACCTACAAGTAAAGAAGGATGAAACTTGTTCCGAAGAACAAGTGATGACAGTTCAAGATGAAGAGTAATATGAGGAATGCAGCAACATCATTGATACAGTACCTTCCAGCTATGAAGAAGTTCAAGAAGAATGATGTCTAGGATGTAGTATCGATATGTGAAGGGAATTTCATAGCTCCATCATGCAGTAGATGGAAACATCGTGGGATACAAGGCATAGACTACGAAGAGACATTTGCAACCACTGGAAGTGAAGTCACATGACATGCATAATCATGTGTGCAAATGAAAGAAGGCCTTGTACAAGTTCAGAAGACACCCATGGGATAACACATACATGATTAGCTTGATGAATATCTTAACCTTTGCTTCAAGGTTGATAAAGGATGACAAGCTCATAGATGGATGTGAGAAGAACTTTTGAAAAAGTTCAAAATAGAGGATATTGGTATCTAATGATCCTAGATGGATACTACTAGTCACTCCAGTACAGAATGTTTCAGTGCATAGAGTATGGAAGACAGAGGGAGTATGATGCTCCGCTTTAGAGGGAGTGACTGTAGAAGATCTCGAGGTTCGACATGGTACGATAGGATGGATAGATTACTGATGACTCTAGGATTTATTGAGAGTAAAGCAGATTCCAACCTTTGCTTCAAGGTTGAAGACGGAAGACTAGTGATGCTCTTGTTATGTGTCGATGCACTATTGTTCTAGGCATGGAGGTGTGTACAAGGGAAGTATGCAGTAGAGATACTAAATAGGTTCAGGATGACGAACTACATGACCACACTTATGACATCGAACATGAATCTATTGAGTGATGCTTCATCAGAGATGGTTGATGCTATGATGTATCGTCATATGATTGGGTCCTTGATGTACCTGAGAACAGATATTTTCTTTGTTGTGAACACATTGAGACATGTTCACCTGATGGTTGCAAGGCATGCAGGGGTACAGTTTATTATTGGCTCAAGTACGATGAAAATCAGAAGATTAACCTGGAGGGTTATGTTGATTCAGATTGGGCAGGCAGTTCCATCGATAGGAAGAGCACTTCAGGGTGTTGCTTCAGTATGGGATTAGGTGTGATCTCCTGGTTTAGTAGGAAGCAATCCTGTGTGGCACTAAGTACAACTGAAGCATAGCATGTCACAGCTTGTTCAGCTAGTTGTGAGGCAATATGGCTGAGGAAGCTACTGTCTGATTTATTTGATCTCCAATTGGATGCTACTTGTATACATTGTGACAACCAGAGTTGTGTGAAATTGTCAGAGAATCCATTGTTCCATGACAAGTCGAAGCATATTGAGATCAAGTATCACTATATCAGGGATATGATGTAGAGGGGAGTAGTGAAGCTCCAATATGTTTCAACGGAGGAACAGATAGATGATGTGTTGACGAAGCCATTGGCCAGAGTAAAGTTTGAGTACTTCAAGGAGAAGCTTGGTGTTCTCCAGATTGAGGTTTCCTCCAAGGGAAAGTGATGAGTCCCAAATCCATTCTGACGAGTAGGTCAGATATAAGGTCTAAGCTATTCTGTCATGGTGAGAGGATTTGGTTCCTTCCATGTCAGATATGAGTGCTGAGATCCATAGCCATTCTAACGAGTAGGTCAAATATAAGGGCTGAGCCATTCTGTCATGGTGAGAGGATTTGGTTCCTTTCATGTCATATATGAGTGTTGATTGCCATTCTTGGAATGGAGGTACCAGGTCAGTTACCAGGAACACTCAGTCCAAGACTGAGAGAGCCATTCTGACAAGTAGGTCAAATGTAAGGGTTGAACCATTCTGTCATGGCTAAAGGATTAGGTTCCTCCCATGTCAAATGTGAGTGTCGGTCATTTTGTTGAGTAGGACAGATGTAAGGGCAACTACCACTCTCTGGGAGAGTGGAGGCACCTGGTCTGTTACCAGGTAGCTTAGTCTGGGAATGGGGGCCATTCTGGCGAGGGTGGAGGATTTGGTTCCTTCTAGGTCAGATGTGAGTGCAGGCCATTCTGGCGAGGGTGTAGGATTTGGTTCCTACCAGGTTAGATATAAGGGAAATTGCCATTCACTGGGAGAATGGAGGCACCTGGTCCATTACAAGGTAGCTCAGTCTGGGACTGGGGGCCTTTCTGGTGAGGGTGGAGGATTTAGTTCCTTCCAGGTCAGATGTGAGTGCAAGCCTTTCTAGCAAGGGTGGAGGACTTGTTTCCTTCTAGGTCAGATATAAGTGCTGAAGCCTTTTCACAAATGATAGTGATGTCCTGTCATGCTAGTGAATGTGAGTGCTGGGCCTTTTTGATGTGATTATAGGTTTCTACATGATCAGATGTGAGTGTTGGGCGTGCATTTCTGACGAGTAGGTCAGATGTAAGTGATGGGAGAAGACCTACATGATGGCTAGGCCTACAACTAGCATGAAAGAAGGCTGGCTCTATAGAACTTCCTATGATGAGAAGAATCATGAGATAGCACACATGATGATAACCAGAGAAGATCCAGATCAAGCTATGATCCATATCTAGATATGATGACTCCGAGTGATCCAGATCGAGTGATGATCCACATCCAGCAGTGATGATCTAGATCCAGCAGTGATGATCCAGATCAAGTGATGATCTAGATCCAGCAGTGATGATCCAGATCTAGTGATGATGTCTAGTGATGACCCAGATCCAATGATGATCCAGATCAAGTGATGATCGAGATCCAGTAGTTATGATCCAGATCTAGTGATGATCCAGATCCAATGATGATCCAGATCTAGTGATGATCTAGATCCAGTGATGATCCAGATCTAGTGATGATATCGAGTGATGATCCAGATCGAGAGATGATCCAGATCCAGTGATGAAGATCCAGATCGAGTGATGATCTAGATCTAGTGATGATGATCCAGATAGATTGATGATCTAGATCCAGATGAAGATGACTTGAAGATGAATATGACGAGAATTTGACGATGATTCAAATGATACATAGAAGAAGACTTGTGCTAATAAATTATGTCAAGAGAATACCTTCCTAGTTAAGAGGGAGTGTTGATGTAATTGTAACTTCAGAATGTATTCACTTGTATTTCTTATCTATTGTAACCTGATGTTTATTCCGGGATGTAATTGAGTCATGTCATACCCCGATGTTTATTCCGGGAAGTTTCTATAATGCGAAAGTCATGTCAAGTCATTGTGGGTAACCCTCCTATTGGTCAAGGGTTAAAGTCCCCACAGTTATGGGGCCCTAGGGTTAGTAGACTATCCTAGTGAAGTCAACCCTAGGTGAGTCATTGTAAGTCGAGGCAATAGTCCCCACCATTGTGTTACCCTCCTATTGGTCGGAGGAGGCAAAGTCCCCACAAGCGGTGGGGCACTAGGGTTATTAGACACTCCTAGAGATGTCGGCTCTAGTAAGTAATTGTTAAGTGAGTCCGACATGTTGGAGTTGGTTCTAAGTGAACAGAAGAATATAAATAGAGAGTGAGAGCCTCTCTATTTATCATATGCATACACACACTCACTCATTGGGGCGCATGAGTGAGAGAGGAGAAGCTCTCTCAGTGTGAGAGAGAGAGAGACTGCTGCTGTCAGGCGATCATCTTACTGTTTTTTGGTTTTACCTTTGGTTCGGATTCTATCTCTGAGGAAGTTACAAGGTTTTCTCCTTTATGGTTTCCCCAAGGAAAATTCTTGGTGTCTCTTGTCTCTTGTGTTGTGCTTGTGTTTTATTGCTGTGCATGTTATTCTCTTAGTTAAAGATCCTAAGATGATAATGGTAGCTTGAATGATAAAAATATAACAATATACAATGAGTAATGCTAATTGAATATATACATATCAACAACAACCACAAGCCCCATTATCGTAATAAAGATGAGGGAAACTCAATGTATGAAAATGGAAACCACTTGTAACTCAATAGACAGTAAGATAATTGGTGGCTAATTCAGAGAGGGATCTCTCACTATTTACAGAGTTTTCATATGCAACATATTCAATCAAAGACAAGTCAGAAGGTCATATTTCTGAAGAGAACAAGTTTGTTTTTATAAATTTTGGTGGGACGATCATGAGGGGACCATTGGGAAATGAAGTCAACAATTCGGTCTAAAATATGTTGCAGGAGGTAAGGAATCATTAAATTTTATAGACAGAGGCAAGATATTCATCCATCCTTTAATATGGAGATATTTAGCAGGTGATTAGGAGACAGGAGAAAACAGTCCATCACGCAGAGCACCTAACCAGGGTGAATTCTGCGTGACTTTAGAAGAAAATGTTCAAAAATGCTTGAACAATGAGCCGAGAGCATACAAGACAAATTTTAGACCATATACACTAATGCTCAAACATGAAAATCAAATACAAACTGGAATGAAAAACAGGATAAACATTCACGTAAAGAAGTTACTTATTGAAGAAAAAGATGACGCGGGAATCTCTGTCATGAAAGGATTATCATTCCTCTACAATTTTATTCATATCTGGAAAGCTTGAAACACGTTACAGTGGAGAGCCTCTACTCTTGAAAAATCCCAACCCTTCTCCCCTCTGTGGGGAGCAATTTATACTATCTCAGTCCCCGAGGCTAATCCTCGAAATAGGACATGAAACTGTTTACAGTCATAATCAACTACTAAAAAATTAGAGCATGGTACTACTACCATGGTTTACATATATTAAAATAGACATTATATATGGAGCTAATCTGCATGCTCGGTCTGGATGCCAGCACGTCGCTTTTGTTTCTGAGCTTGCAGGTCGTGAAAACAACATTAAGGATGCTTATGATGACTCACTGCTAACTAGGCTCGACCACTTGTCTATCTATCGAATCATAAACGTTTCCTTCCCTGGGTGTGTGTTTCGTTCTCAAAGGCACCTTTCTGCATGGTTTTCAGACTAGCAAAGGAGTTTATATCCTTTCCATGCTTTGCCTTTTCTAAAACCCCCCTCTGTCCTGGTAATACTGTTGTATGAGGGGACTTGTAGAAGGGAATATTTTTACTCCCCACCTCCCATGGCATGGGTTCTCCTATAGGTCATACAGTGGGGGGTGTCTTCCACCTCCTCACCACCTCAAAAAAAATTTAGCAACTGGAGTTCACAAATGAGGCGATGAAGAGTTTGGACACCCTTCACCCCAGCATGAGCATTCGCTCTGACTGGTTGCCGATGAACATGGTCACCATGTACAGAGACTTTGGAAGTCATGATTTCTTTCAGGTTTTCTAGGGAGACACTCCCGGGACAGGAAAACCTAGGCACCGCACAGTCGGAGGTACAGCTATTCGAAAACATTCAAAGTGCTTCACATATAGGCCCCAATGGTTTGCGCTTTCCTGGTGTGAAAAACCAGGGTGAAAGATGATCATGGAATCAATCTCACAAACCATCAACACCCCGAGAATAACAAGCTTCTTAAAGCATATCGCCATTTCAACTCTTTCAGAACTCTCAGAATCTCTTAGCAGAATAACACTTTGAGCATTGTCTCTAATACTATTTCATATTATGCATCTTAATCAGCTTGGGAAGGTGGTGTTTATATAGGGTGATGAAGATGAATATGGATACATAGATGACTGGTTATCATAATGGCAGCATGAGTGGACACGTGGGTAGGGATCTCTATTTTCTACTGATAATCTAGTCATGCCGCCTCCTTTGATGTTGCACTGTTGTCCACATGGATCGTGGTGTTTGGACGTGACATTATTTTCCTTTTCACTTATGCTAACAGTGGTGTTCAGAATGGTTTCATCTAGTCACGTCCCTTTGCTTCCTTTAGAGGCCAAGTTCGTCGCTTCAAAGATCTGAACTTCATGATCTTCCGTTGTTTTCTACGCAATCCACCTGTCATATCTCTGGAGTCGAAAAGGCTGGTGAATCGGTGATTCTTTGGACATGATCTTCACCTAAGGCGTGTCACTAATGGAATCGAGGGATATGATTATTGGTCAGCTCGTACATGAGGAAATCCTTTCTGTACCAGACCTGACCAGGACACCACCTTTACCAGGTTGAACAGCTCCAAAGTCACCAGGGATCAAATTTGAAGGACGGGTCTCATTTTACTTTGAAGGGCTGTGAGAAATTGAACCCTTCAATGTTGACATTTAAAAATAAATCATTCTTTTCATTTGAAAATTTAAGTGTTAAAAAAAAATTCATTATTTATTAAAAACATTGTATAGAAAAAAAAATGGCAATAAGAAGAAATCCCAAGTGATTCAACATTTACATGGAATTAGTGAGGTAAACCATGTACATATGATTTATCACTTCCAGATTCTTTTTATGGGGATTACTCAAGATTTAGTATTGAGAATGAAGAACATGTAACGGTGATGGAAAATGAGATTGGGAAGAATCCCATTTAGAAAGAGATCAATGCACTTGTTTTGTTAATGTGAACATAGCCATAACCATTAGGAGTATTGGTTTTTTGTATTGCATGTTCTTTGGCCTATTTATTTTTTGAAGGGAAATGTTTGTTTCCTATCATGCTAAAGTGATTAGAGTAGTTGAGAACTACTCGCAACCTTATCTGAATGCATATTATGAAATTAGGGGTGAAAGTAGGCTCATCGGGTACTAAAGCTTATTTTTGTCTAGAATTGTTTTGAGAAGAGATCCACTATTAGAACTGCTATGTTACAAGGACAAAAGAGATAAGGCATCAAATTCCTAACATTAATAACAAAAATTAAAAATATGATCTTTGTCTAGTGCCAACGTATCCACCTAAGACTAGTGTACTTCTAACATTGTGTTAGAAAACAGGATCGCAGACCAATAAGAGATATAGAGTTAAATCATTAACAAGATGCAAAACACATTAAAACATTACAAAGAGACACAGATATAATGTGGTTCACCCAAACCATGGGCTACTTCCACAAAGAAATTGTCAGTCCTTTTATCTCAGTCCAGAAAGGTGAAGGGATACAACCTGCAGCAAAACTACTGCACTTCCTCTTCACACACTTACAATCTCTCTTCCAATAAAATACAATCCCATACTCAGTCGTTTTAAAATTCTTTCTTTTATAGGGGAAATACAATGGGAAAATTCTAGGGTTAACCCAATACCATGGGTCCACAAAACTGTTGGCCAAAACACATCCCAAAAAAATTTCTCGGGGACTCCACCCCTGAACCCCCGTATCTCAGGGGTGCTACCCCCAAACCCCAAGGCTGGGAGGATGAGTGTATAGTACACCTAGGCTACAAACACAACTGAATAATATCTCTGGATCTAGAAGGTTAGGCTCCACAACCAACATTGTACATCCCTGGGAGATTTAAAATTGTTGATCCTTGTTGTCACCACTTGATCATTGCCATAACCAATGGTTTAAATAAACAACATAAAAGTAAAAAAATTAGAAGAATAACTTTTCCATGACATTTTACCTTACCTGTTTTGAAATGAACTTTTCTACATGCTATTAAAAGCATTGTATTATTATCTTTCCAGCTAAATAAGTTTTTTAGGATCCACATTTCCATTAATGGCAAAAACAAAGTTACAAATAACATCACAAATCTAATTGATATGTTTGTCCATATGTACACAGTTCATGAGTAACTAGCCATTCAATTTCAAACTCAACCTAATCCCTAAGCATCGTCTTCACCATAGTAAACCTAAGTATTAGAATACTTGAAAATTTATCTTTCAAACTTTAGTCTTGAGTCTACTAACATCTGGATTTCAAGTGAGAGGGATTGATAGGAATTCTCATTTCTCTTTTCGAAACTCGGTGCATATAATTATTATTCAAACACATTGAAAAAAGTATCCTTCAAAATTCAATGTAGATCTTACTAGTATTTGGATCTCACACGAGAAGAAGTTTGAGAGGGATTCCACACTTATCTTTTCAAATTTTCATCTTATATTTATGTGAAAAGGTTAGACAAAAAACAAGGACTATTATATACTATAATCTCTTTGTGAACCTTACAGATTCAAAATTGTTATTTTGACAAAAAACATATTTACAATCTCTTCTCTTAAATTCTGGGTTGATAGGTTTGAGGAGTGGTATCCAAGGTAATTGTAGACTCTATTTGATATGTCGACATTACGAACCTTTATCAAGTTTCATCAACAAGACAATGAGTCTATTTGAGTAATGGATAAAGATTTATTAATATATCTTTAACAACACATTTCAAGAGAAAATTAGGAAATTGATAATATTGACTATATAACTAAGACCAAACCCAAACCCTAAAAATGTTAAGCTAGATAATAAGGAAGTCTAAGTTGTGATTAAAACAAACACCCTAAATTGCTACAATGATTATGAACTTAGAATAGAATAAAAATCTAAATAAATTTATTAATATCAAATATTTTTCTCAATGTATAACTTGTGAATTACTTAACCTATTTTTTTATAAACTATAGAACTAAATGTAATATGTAATTCTAACCTAGAAATACTACATTTTTTCCGATAAAATAATAATTTAAGAGTATTTTTTAATAATTAGTGAGCTATTGGCCATAACCTAGGAAATATTTGATGTAAAAAAGTAACCTAAATTCTCATATCTCATTTACTTTAGTATAACCTAAAAGGCATCGTTCTAATAAAAATTAATACTTTAAGATTAATCTACAACTTAATCTTGTATTTCTATCTAATCTTTTTATAATCAAATTCAACATGGATTTCATTAAAGAACACTGCAATAATTGAAGAGAGGCATCGTTTTGAACAATGTAAATCATGCCAATTATGGTAAAAATGTGTTTTTGTTTTAGCAATTCATCTCTTTGATTATTTTCATATTCCAAGGTAAAAAAAATTATTATTATTTTTGTGTCTATTATAATTTATAGTTTATGGTCAATTTCGAAAATACACAAACTTATTGGAAGTTGGAAATGAAAAGAAAATCATTTCGAAGCAATAAGTGTGTACCCCGAAGGAATAGTCATTGAGACTAGTCACAATAGTAAGAGGGAGATATACCCCTGTAGGTGAAATGCACCATGAAAGACAAGTCATCTTACTTATGTAATAACAAACTATCCTCTGCCTATATATTGCTTTTAGTGCCTGTAGTTCCTATAATGTAATGAAATTGATTTGGAATGCTCATAGTGCCTATAATGGTTCAGTCTATATATTAATGAACTATTCATGAACAACTCTATTTATCCATGACATATGCAAGACTAGGTGAGTAAGTGGACTATAGTAAGGGAGGGAGCACAAAGCAAGAACCAAAGTCAATATAAATTGAAATGTTTACATCCAATCCATACATTCCACGTTCTTATCCATGTGGCCTCCCTAATGTAGGGGCTATCCTCATAAAAGTAAATACCTTCTATACCCTTAATTATATAAATACTAGAAATTGGAAAAAAAAATCATTTCCAAGTCTCTCCAATATTGACATCTTATCCTAGATATTTTACGGAAACACTTCAAATTTTCCAACAAATATCAAGTATTTTAAACTTTTTTTGTTCTATTATGGTTTATGGATTTCGGATTCCCACAACACTAATTGTAAATCAGAAATAAAAAGAAAATAATTTCCACCACCTAAATGTTTTAGGAGAAACAATTATGTATTCAACCTCCTGGAGCCCACAAGAGCTGGCTATAATGCACACTCGATTATTGTGTGGAAACATATAATTCACATCTCTACGGCCCTCACATGATTCACATTGGAAACCATTGGGGCATATTCCTCCATTCATGTCATGGAGCAAGATATTATACAAATATAGAGACACAAGCAGATACATCATTATTATTATTATAGCTAATGAAATTCCATACATATATAGAGTGGTCTCTTCTCTCCCGGTCCATGGAGAATATAGTTTATTGAACTTAGATAAGGGACAACTCTATCAGGTCAGTGAAAAATTTGATCGTTAGGTCATTAATAAAATAAGCCATTGGAATTTGGAAGGACCTTTGAATGGAGGATTGATTCCGCTCAATGGCGTCTCTTTTGGTCAAGGGTGGTTGTGCCTACCTAAAAGAAAAACCCCAGAATGTAAACCTAATGCTTTCAGGAAGCAAATTTTTTTATCAACCCTAAATTCAACAACTATTTTTAAAATTGAATCATGTCCTCCCCATATGCTCAATTCAAAGTGATCAAACAAAATCCCCAATTTTAGGTGGATTATGGATAGTCTCTGACGTGTCTGGAGACTTTCAGAGATCATTCTTTGTTTCGAGGGTGCTCAGGTCATAGATCAGAGAACCCACGGAAGGAATAGGAGGAAGAAGAACAGGACTCAAGTCAAAAGGTGAGGTGAGTGAGGAGGGGAGACATAATAGGGGAGATAAACACTATCAACATCCACAACTAGATTTGGGGAGATCAATATCAACCGTCGATCTCTAAACTACCTTCATCGGGACCGCTCAACCTTGAGAACTTTAACATTCTGCTAACCCTTTTTCATCTGAACGAGTGAGCAACTTTTGATTGCGTAATGCTTCTCACCCATTGATCTACCCAACATCTTGTTCCAACCATAGATCTTCGCAGCCCCTACCACTTTCCATGGATCGAACGTATATGTTGATTAGGAAAAGGGAGATGACGATGATGATGATGATGATGATGATGATGATGATGATGATGATGATGATCAATGATGGTGGTGGTGGTGATGACGACAACAATGATGATGATGATGATGAGGGAGAGGATGAGGATGATGATGACGAGGATGAGGATGATAAGGATGATGATGATGTCTAGGATGAGGATGATGAAGATGATGATCATGATTATCATGATGATGATTAGGATGATGATGATGATGATGATGATGATGAAGATGAATATGAAGATGATGATGATGATGATTATGATGGTGATGATGATGAATATGTTGATGAAGATGATGATGATGATGATGATGATGTGATGACAATATCTTTACCTTGGTCTTCACTAAATTGTTCTGAGCATCGCCAACATTATAATAGAATGGTTATGAGTGATTATTCACTCCTATAAAGAATGCACTTTATGGAACTACCCAACTACTCAATTTGGATCTTCCTCTTTTAAGACACTGGACTAGGTCCATAAGTCTTGATTCTTCATGTGCACAAATCTAAGAACAGGAGGCTTCACAGGGCCCAAAAAGTTGTATTTTTTTTACTACTTCCTTGGATCATATTGAATTGTCATATTAGTCCTTGAAATGGGTGTTAGGAGCAATCCTTAATTTTTCACTCAACTGGTTGCTCCCCCTATCATGTAGACATATTCATTCACTAAGCTTCCCCTAAAATTGTGATGATCAAGATGATGATGATGATGATGATGATGAAAAATATGATTATGATGACGATGATAATGAAAATGATGATCATGATCATGATCATGATAATGGAGATGCTGATGAATTGGATGACGATGATGTTGATGATGAATATGATGTTGAAGATGAAGATGATGGTGATGATGACGAAGAATATGATGATGATGATCAAGATGATGATGGTGATAACAAAGACGTTGATGATGAAGATGATGATGATAAGGAAGATGACAATGATGAAGAAGATGATGATGACGATGATGACGATGACGACGATGATGATTATGAAGATGATGATGATGATATTGATGAAGACGACGAATATGATGGTGATGATGATGACAAGGATGATGATGATGATCATTGTCATTGTTGTTGTCATCACCATCATCTTCTTCGTCTTCATCGTCGTCATCATCATCATCAGCATCATTATCATCGTCATCGTCATCGTCATCGTGTTCGTCCTTGAAGGGACTTATGTATAGGATCTCACTATAAGCAATGTAACAAATACAAATTATGACAAAATCCTAGTTAAATTAAATTAAATTAAATTAAACTACACTAAATTAAAAACATAGAGTTGTTTAACTATAATTAATTTAAAATGCAACAAAATATAAAATATGCAAATAAAAAAACCCAAAATAAACTAAAAAAACGATAAATATGCAAAATAAAAAAACAAAACAAAACACAAAATATAAAATATGAAAATAATCAAACAAAAACCGTAGAATTCAAAAAAACTCGTGCACTAGCTATTAGCATTCAAAAACACCCACACAGGATCTGCTCCAACTCCCATTTGGGGGTTTTCGATTTCAAACTTTCACTGAAGGATCTGGAACAAGATATGATGTTTTTTTTACAGGAAGGGTGGGAGAAGGACTTTTCCTATTAGTGCATCATCCACTCCCTTCACATGTGATCCCATGATTCTAGAACCACCTGCCCCACCTCTAGAATGGCAGCAATGTTTAGACCTTCAAGTTTGTTTCCTTTTATGTTTTTCTTGATTACCTATTGTGTTTTTATTTTATTCATGGTTTTTTTCGTTGTTGTGGATGTGGTGGAGATGAAATGGCTCAAATCTCCTTGCAAGCATGAAGCACGAGCTGTCCAGGTGAACTTGGGAAATTCAATGTGAGAAATAAAACCAATAGCTATCGAGGAAAAGGAGGAAGGGAATGAGATATTTTAATGCTTCCATGTCTGTGTTTGCTGGTTGTGATATATTTTGACAATATTCCTGAATGGAATGTGGTGGTTTTGTGAAGCTATTTGATTGCAGGGTATTCTTTGAATGGGAAATATGAAGAGGCTCTCAATATGCGTTGTCAAGCGTTGATGATGGGGATGAGGCCGAATGATTTTACTTTCTCGACGGTGCTTCTGATTTGTGCAAACATCACGGCTTATGATCAGGGTAAGCAAGTTCATATCCTCACCATAAAATATGGATTTGATTCACATGATTTTGTGGGTATTTATCTAGCTGGCATGTCTGCGAAATGTGGGTGTGTTTCTAGTTTTGTTCATTCCTTTTGGGCATCATGTCAAAATTCCCATGAATTGAAAGTTCAAATCTAGACTGTGAATGTTTTTAATAGGATATGTAAGTGGCTATTGTGTTAATTATAATACAATAACTGTGTTAATTATCATGTCAAAATTCCCATGAATTGACAGTTCAAATCTAGATTGTGAATGTTTTTAATAGGATATGTAAGTGGCTTGTAACACCCTGGTTTTGACCCCGATGCATTAAAAATACATGATATAAATATATATTGTAATAATCATGGTGTGGATCTCAAGGCAAAGGCCCCACCATCGATTTGGTTGTGTTATGTTTTGGATTGGAATTATTGCCGATAGTATATCAGGATATATGGAACATATTAAATTGTGGCATCATGTAACTATGCATTTTAATTAAAATAACCCCAACCAGTTATGTCAATGCAACTAAATTGAAGAGGGCATGATTTCCTAAGGATAAGGGGGGGGGGATTGTTAAACCTAGACCCCATGGGGAAAAGCCATGCGTCAGCCACCCAGTTAATACTCCTTTTGTTAGTTGGGTGCATTTATTGTTGGGAAGTGGAGGATGGTAGGAATGTCAGTCTTTTCCACACTCTTACTCCACCAGTCGTCTCTCCACCTTCACATGGGTAAGAGAAACACCACTACGCCACTCTCTCATCCATTCTGTTCACTCTCATGCAGAGATGTTTTTGCTCTATTCACCTTCTAACGCGCAAGGGGTTCGGATGGTCTTCCTCATGCAGAGCTGAGATAAAAGGGTTCACGATTCCTTGTATGGGGGTTCGTTCTCCCTTCTTCCACTGGATTACTGGTCTGTGGATGCATTTTCCCTCTCATTCATGCAGAGAGTCTATCCCCTTTTCTCATTGCGGATCTGTGAAATGTTTCAGTGGTTTTTCGTTGGGGGTTCGGCTATTGTCTTTCCCTGATCGATGGTTGTTGTGAATACCTATGTGGTGTGGATACATTTTCCCTCACATATAGATTGGGAGTCTGTTCTCTTCCCCATTGCGGCATGTGTAAGTTTTCCTGTGGCTTCATTGTGGTTGTGTGCTGTGATTTTCCTCGTTGATCATGGTTGTGGTCTTCTCCACGTTTGAGCTAATGTAGGCTATTGATTGAATTGTTTTGGCCATGATAGGGCCAAGAACGATCAGGTGTTGGTTTCCCCTGCCCAAGCTGTGAATCACTTGTCTAGCTGCATGCATGCAATGGTTGGTCTTCGGACTGCATTAGAGCGGTGATGAGGGTTTGATTTGCTTGACAAAACTGGTGTGTTTGGGAACCACACAGATAAGGCTAGAGGGCTGGATTTCTTCTCCACAACCCCTAAATAGCACTAGAAGGGAAGTTAGGGCCTGAGGGACTGTGTAGCAGAGAAGGGATTGATTCCTTGTGTTGGGTGTGTGTGGGTGTTCTATAATTCAAGCTATTTCTAGTGTAGGTGTCCTTAGCTCTTCAATGAGCTCACCGTCTTAGCATTTAACCTTTTCCAGCTCCTAGATGGCCTAATAAACCCAATATGTTTTGGCTTGGTTGATATGTTGTTCACCTGATAAACCCAACTATGTTGGCTTGGTTGAACTGTGTATCCTTGTTGTTTTGTTATCCTTGGTTATGTGTAAGCCTGCTAGTTCCCTATTCCTTGGGGAATCATGCTTGGCTCAAGGGTGGTAGCATTGCTATAACGTCCCCGACCCTATGAGCGGCGAAAAGGACGCTACTAACACCAAACATACAAGCAAACAGCCCCATGAAGTTGAACAGGCATCAATGCTGAAATAAAAATCTTAAACATAATACATACCAAGATGCATAATCCATCATACAAGGATGCATAGTTACTCAACATACAGCAGAGGCAAACATATACATTCCAGCATCAACATGTTCATCATTATGGTTCATTAGACATTAGACAGTAAATGTAAAGGTAGAGGCAAAATGGACAAGAATGCTTATCTTATAAATATATCGTTCCGCAACCAGCTACGTCGCTACAACGTTCCACCCAACCATAGGCCAGCATGCTCATCAATCTCTCAGCAACACTGCCACCCCCAAGCTGGGCATGATTCCTCAACGAATAGGGGTCAAAACAGGCTTACACATAGCCAAGGTACACAAATCGTCCAAGCCCACACAGTAGGTTTTTACCAGGTCGTCAAGGAGCTAGGAAGGAGAAATGCTAAGCTGGTGGCCTCAACACCAGTCTTCTCAAGCATACCCAGCCTCTAATCCCACTCTCAACAGTACGAAGACCAACCACTGCATACCACAGCAAAACAATCCATTCACAGCTCTATGAAGAAGGAAAATACAACCAGGGGACAACCCCAAACAAAAGGTGAAACACAGTTCAGGTCCAACCACACTCTAGAGTTGTTCTTGGCCCTAGCGTGGCCAAAACAACTCAGCAACAATCCCAAAAGATGTTTGCAACCACAACAATCAAGGAGCAACCAAAACCCAGCGAGGAAACAACAGCCCCGAATGCACAATGAAACCACAGCAGCATTACACAGTCCGCAAATGGGAGCGAGAACGAACTCCTAGCATTGACAGAGGAAAACACAAACGCAGACCACAATAGACAACATACACGGCCACAATTGGCAAGGGGACATACACATACCACCAAAATCGGTATGGAACCCACAGGCACATAGCCCCGAGTGTGAATGGCTCCTACACCCGAAAATCTTGAGTGATAGCCACGATTTCTCCTGCTCCCTGCGTGAGGAAAACCAACGCCGAATTCCTGTGTGTGAGAAGGGGAGAGAGAATGACTCTTTGTATGAGGGTTATCAGTCGATCAAGAATACCCTAAATGGTGCACATGAGGAAGCCGAACCATCTCTGTGTGAGAATGACCAAGACCAAATCCTCCCGAGGGTGGAATCATGGGAGAGTGGAGTGAATGTCTCTTTTGCCCCACGCGACATGAAGAGGAGAGTTTGCTGGTGGAGTGGGCACGTGGGCAAGGACTGACAGTCCTGCCACACCTACCACTACTCAGCAATAACTGCCCCCAACTAACAAACAACAAAAGTTTAAATGGGTGGTTAACACATGGAAAACTCCCTATGGCTCCCATGGCTTAGACAACCCCCCCCCCTTAACCTTAGGAATCATGCCCTTTTCATTTTTAACGTTGCACCGTCATATTTGGTTGTGGTTTATTTTATTTGATGTGCGTATTTACATGATGCCAAACTATAATGTGCCAGATAGCACGATATGCCATCGGCAACTATCCCTATTGCCGAAACATACACAACCAAATCAATGGTGGGGCTTTTGCCTTTAGCTCCTCACCATGATTAATTACATTATATACATCATGCAGATGGGGTCAAAACCGGGGTGTTATAGTTGCTAAGAGATTAAAGATCACGTTGGCCTATGGTTGGGTGGAACGTTGTAGCGACGTAGCTGGTTGTGGTACAGTTCTCATAAGATAAGTATTCTTGTCTATTTTACTTATGCAGTATGTTTACTGTTAATGAATTATGATGAACATGTATATGAATGAATGTTGTTTTGCTTCCGCTGAATATATGTGTGATTATGCATCTTAGTATGTTTTATGTTTTTAAGCATTTTGTTTCAGCATTATATGTATGTACATGTTCATGGGGCTAGTTGCCCGAATGTTTGATGTATGGTAGCGTCCTCTTCGTCGGTCGAAGGGTCGGGGATGTTACAGTGTGGTATCAAAGCTCATGTTGTAGCATGGGCCTGAATGGGCCATGAAGATGCAGTGACAGAGCCATCATTGTGGCATTGGGCCTCAGAAGGCCATGAAGAACTAGCTAGCAGAGGCAGGTTGCCTTTTGCCCAGCAGAGATCAGAAATTTATGACAAAAAACTTTCACAAAATTTTTCTAAGTGCCAGAATTGTCGGCTCATCGAAAAACTTAGTGGGAATTTCTTCTGATGCAGTGGAAGAGCTAGTCTGAAGGCCACCCGATGCGGACCATCAACGATCGGTGAAGGATAGATGAAGAGATCGCTGAAATTCCGGTCGAGAAAAGACAAAAGAGAAAAATTTTGAAAAAAAAAATTGAGTCTGATCATCGGCGATCGGCGGAAGATAGTTGATTTCATCTCTGATGGTTAGATGATGGAACCGCCGTTGAACTACATTGGAAAATATTAGAAGATCGGACTGCCGATGAACATTGAAAAAGTCTAGTTGTTTGTGCGTCCGTCGTTGTGGCTTGCTAGTGTACTATCCTTCCGATGGATAGAGTCCCTGATCACCGATGCCGCAATGGATAGTTGTTCCGACGGCCAATGAGGTGGAAGACAAAGTGGAAAATTTCCAAAATTTTTCTAAGGCACGAGATCATCAGTGATCAAAAAATTTTAACTGTTGGGATCGTCGATGACTAGAAGATGGGATCGCCGATGAATAGAGGATGAAGCTGCCGAGGTCTAGTGAAGTGGATCGACGAAAGTTAGTTGAAGGAAGGGTCGATGTAAAGAAGAAATTTTTCAAAAAATTATCTAAGTGTCGAACCCATCGGCGATCGCCGGAAGATAGATGATTGGAGCACCGATTGATAGACATTAGTTGACGAAACCGTCGATCGAAAAAAAGTTAAGGGTCTGTAAACCGCCATTGAGGCAGTCTAAAGGACTATTCACCTGATGAATAGTGCATCCGATCATTGATGCGCAGTGGTTAGTCCTTTCGACGGTCGATGGAGTATTAAGGTCTGCGGAACCCACAGTAGGATCGCTGCCCATCGTTGCGGCTGCATAGAAGAATAACCGCCCGACGCCGCAGTAGTTAGTGCTTTCAACCATTGATCAAAATATTATAGTTGTAGAGACCATCGATCAGAAAATATTAATGGTTGGTGCACCCACTGTTGCGAAAGCCTATAGAACTAGCCGCCCGATGAGTAGAGGATCCGATCGCTGATAAATGGCTCAGAATCTTAGATGGCTAAATATCTGAAACAATGAAAAACGTTAGCTATTTGATCGTCGATGAACATTCCTTGGCATCGTCGATGCATATCGGAAGCTTAGACCACTACAAGTCCGACACACCAGAAGTAAATAGGTGAACAAACCGTCGATGGGTAGTGGAGGAAATTAGACGTTTTGATCACCGAAACGTCGGAGAGATAGTGGGGAAGAGGCCTGATAGGGAGAAAGAAAAATTGGGGTTTCAAGTGGATTTTTCAAGTATTTTTCAACTATTTTTTAGTGGAGTTTTAGCTAACTATCATTGGATTACAGGGCTGAACAAGAAGAAGAGAACTTTTGTGTGTTTAAGAAAAACTATTATTTTATGATTTTCCAAGAGAAGGTAAGTAGTTCTGTTTTTCTTTATCAAGGTATGTATCTAATAGTTTGTGTTTTTTAAAATAATCAACCCATGGTTAGCTACCTTAGACATTAATTACTTCATTTTTGTCTTATTTTCCTAGTTTCCATATTCCACCTTATGCAAGTTGTCGTCCACATGTCCAAAGTGGTCAAACTTGCTAAAACTGAGTCATGGAGCACTTGGGAAACCACTTGGAATCAAATCTACTTTATTCCTAACCTTCCTAGTCCATGTCTACTTTTTCTACTTTATTGCCTGCTTTTGCTGAGTTTTAAGGCAATTGGGAAAGTTTGACTAGGTGAAGTTAACTTGTTTTTTTTCCTCATCATCCTCCACTTTTTTCTCCTAATAAAAGCATGTATGAGTTTTCCTTCCATCATCTATTAGCTTTCCTAATTTATTTTTCCAATTTGTGAGCTCCTAGACAGATTTGGAAACTGCTTTATGCACCTATGGGGGATTTGCTTAGATTTAGTAAGCCTGCTTTTGACCAAATTCGAATGGCATCCTTATGCATTCGAATCTATCATGTAATTATTTATTGTGGCAGCCTATGACTTCATAGGGTTGGATATTGTACACTTATTCAATACAGATTAGTGTTTTGCTCCATATTCAGTCCCCTTTGTGTGTAATTTGCATGTGTAATTGGCAATTTTTGTGAGTGTAATTGTTCTAACACCTGGGTTCAATTTCCACATGGTATTAGAGCCTTTGTATATTGATTTATCTCCTTCCAAATTGTTATTGCAGGTTCGACATCATTGACTGGGAGCATTCTACTGACTGAAGGGACAATTTCTGAGCTATGGATCAATCTCAGAAGATCATCTTGACTCCATTTAACTTCTTTGAATGGAAAGCAGAGATGGCGATACTGTTGAGAGAAAAAGGCCTCTACAGAGTGACTATGGCAATAGAAGCAAATCCCAATGCAGCTGCAGATAAAATTAAATGGCACAACAGGAGGGATGAGGCTTATGGTCTCCTGTGTCTGAGCATATCCAGAGACCTCATTTTCCATCTTGATGGATTAACATCACCAAATGAAGTATGGGAGAAGCTTGTTGATATTTTTGGTAAGACAGATGAGATGAGGGGACATCAAATTGAAAATGAATTGATCTCCCTGAATCCCAATAGCTTTGAATCTCTGCAACTCTATTTTTCCAAGTTCAAAGCCCTTGTTTTGCAGCTAAAACAGTGTGGGATCAAAAAGAAGGAGGAGAAACTGGTTTTGGCCATACTCTCGAAGCTTGGCCCTGACTATTCAGTATTTGTCTCGACCTTCCATGCCACAAAGTTGAGAGCTCGAGCCTAGAAAATACCTAGCCTTGCAGATTTCATGGAATCTCTCACACAAGAATAAGATAAATTGGTGATGATGGGCACCATCAAACCTTCCAAAGACCAAGCTCTGGTTGCTAGCCTATTTGAGGGTGGATTCAAAAAGAAAGAAGAAATCTAAGAAGCTACCTGAGCAAAAGAGATACAAGAACAAGTCTCCAAAGGAGCCCCAAGGTTCCAAGAAGAACCCCCAAAAGAAGAAGAACAAAGGAGAAATGAGCAAGTGCGCATACTGCAGTAAGGGAAATCATCCTAAAAGCTCCTGCATGAAGAATCAAATAGACATGCTGACCCAACTCTTGGAGAAGAATGGCATCTCCCTTCCTGACAACTCAAAGAAGAGGGAAGGAGGATCAAATTCAGAAGACAGGGAGAGAGTTCATGCATTGGCTACTGGCACATCAAGCTCACCTAGTTTCATCATTGATTCTAGAGCTTCAAGACATATGGTTTCTACCAAGGAGGCATTCACCTCACTGGACATGTCATAAGGTCCACCAATTGTACTGGGAGATGACTCTCTCACTGAAAGTTTGGGAAAAGGGAGGATTGATCTTTACCATGGTAAGTTCAGCAATGTATTGTATGTTCCAGGTCTTGCCTCTAACCTCTTATCAGTGTATCAGATGACCCACATAGGGTCCCCAAAGAAGGTCATATTCTCCCTTGATGAAGTTGACATCACAGAGATCTCAAGTGGTAAAGTCATTGCAAAAGGAGTTGCAAATCACACTTCGAAGGTATACATGTTCTCACACTTCCTACCCTACTCAAACCCATCTGCTCTTCTGATTCATGCTAATGAGGCAAGCAAGATTTGGAATGAAATATTTGGCCACCTTATTTACAAGTATATTTCTGATCTTAGTGAAAAATAAATGGTCATAGGGTTACCAAAGATTAAGTTTTCCAAATGAGTCTGTCAAGGTTGCGTCTTAGGAAAACACCCAGAGCATAAATTTGAGAAAGCTAGTCATGAGAGAACCTCTGCACCTCTTGAGTTGATCCACAGTGATGTTGTTGGCCCATTTCCTCATATGTCAATGAGTCAGGCCAAATATTCATTGACATCCATAGATGACTTTTCCAAGTACTGCTGGGTTTACTTCCTGAAACACAAGTCTGAAGTTTTTGGCTTCTTCAAAGTCTTTAAGGATTTGGTTGAAAACCAGTCTGGGAGGAAACTCAAGGTCCTCAGATCTGACAATGGTGGTGAGTATGTCAAGTCTGAGTTCATTCAATATTGTGTAGATGTAGGTATTCAGATGCAGCATTATATCCCTTACACACCACAACAAAATGGTGTTGCTGAGAGGAAGAACAGATCACTGAAAGAGATGGCAACCTGCATGATGGAGGCTAAGACTTTGCCACCAAAGTTTTAGGCCAAAGCTATAAACTGTGCAGCCTATATCCAAAATAGGGTGCCTCATAAACAACTTGATGGTATGACTCCTTTCGAAGCATGGAGTGGGCACAAGCCAGATGTGACCCATTTCAAGATTTTTGGCTCAAGGGATTGGGCTATAATTCCAACATAAAAGAGGAAGGCTTTGCAGCCCCAAAGCCAAGAGTGTCTATTTGTTGTGTACTCTAAAGATTCAAAAGGGTACAATCTGATCAATTTGATCACAAACAAAGCCTTCATTGAAAGGAGTGTTCAGTTCCAAGAAGAGCCTTTAGCAGCAGTGGAAGTTGGAGAATCCTCTTCACCACCAGAACCATTGAATGTAAGTGAAGAGATAGTTGAGTTTGCTGATTCTGATATGTCTGATAATGATGATTTAATTGTATATCCTAACAGTCCTACAATACCAAAATGGGCGGCAAAGACCATTCATGCAGCTGGAGAACTAGCTGGAAATCCTAATGATCCTAGGAGGACTAGATCTCAGTTTGAGAGTGCTCTGTGTGTGAAAGACCCTTTGTTTGCGGAGAAATGCTATCTGATGGTTGAATCAGACCCATAGACATATGAATATGCAGCACATGATCCAAGATGGAAAACATCCATGAAAGAATAGTTCAGCTCACTCCAGAAGAACAACACTTGGGTGCTGGTTGATCTTCCCCCGGGGAGGAAGCTAGTTCAGTGTAAGTGGGTTTACAAAACCAAATTTGCTGCTGATGGTTCACCTTTGAAATATAAAGCAATATTGGTAGCCAAGGGATACTCATAGGTACATGGCATAGACTACAATGAGACCTTTGCACTAGGGCAAAGATGGACTCCATCAGGCTAGCTTTAGCCATTGCAGCTTTGAAGCAGTGGGAGGTACATCACATGGATGTGAAGTGTGCTTTCCTGAATGGATATATTACTGAATATATTTACATGCATCATCCTCAAGGATTTTCTACTAATCCATCTCTTGTGTGCAGGCTAAGGAAATCATTATATGGGCTTAAGCAAGCCCCCAGGGCTTGGTATGCCAAGATTGATAGCTTTCTGCTATCATTGAATTTTGTTCGATGCAAGTCAGATCAAAATGCCTATTTGAAGCTGATTCATGGTTATCTAATGATTATTTTCTTGTATGTTTATGACCTTCTCATTACAGGAATCTCAAAGGATGAAATTGCCTCCTTGAAGGATGCAATGAACCATGCATTCTCTATGACTGATTTGGGGTTATTGAGCCAATTCTTGGGGCTCGAGATAGCTCAAACCAAACATGGAATCAAAGTACATCAGTGCAAGTATGCCTTGGATTTGCTGAACAAGTTCAACATGAAGGATTGCAAGCCAAGCACGACTCCCTTCCTTTCAGGAGTTAAGCTTGAAGAAGTTGATTCTTCACCTATGGTAAACAATACACTGTATAGGAAACTGATTGGGTGTTTGCTGTACCTTACACATACTCGACCTGATATTTATTATGCAGTAAGTGTGGCTTCAAGATACATGTATCAGCCTCATGAGATCCATTGGAGATCAGTCAAAAGGATCCTTAACTTTGTTCAGGGAACAAGGACTCATGGGATCTTCTACAAAGCTAAATCTGATCTTGATTTGATTGGGTTTACTGACAGTGATTGGGCAGGTGACAACAAATATTGAAAGTCAACATCAGGATATGTGTTCATGCTTGCTGAAGGACCAATTATCTGGTCAAGCAAGAAACAGAGTGCCATTGCACTCTCATCTACAGAAGCAGAGTATAGAGGAGTTGTAAATGCAGCAACTCAATGTTTATGGTTGTAGGGGTTACTTGGTGAGTGTGGCTTCGAATCAAAATACTCAACTACTATCTATTATGATAATCAGAGTACCATTTGAATCTGCAATGATCCAGTTCAGAGACAGAGAACCAAACACATTGATATCCATATGCACTACATCAGACAGCTTGTGCATGATGGCACCATTCACCTACTCTTATGTTCATCTTCAGAACAAGTAGCAGATATCTTCACCAAATTTTTTTGTGAGAAGACATTCAGCAATATCAAAACACTACTGGGGATTGATGATCATGCTGTGAAGCATGAGTGATGACAATATTTTCAAATTTTGTTTACTATCCATGTTTAAGGGAGGATTTTTCCCACTGGGTTTTTGCCTCTTTCCTTGGTTAAATGGACATGCAGTATGTAAAGGGTGACTAAGCCTTGTTGCTAGGCCCTATAATTTTCTGATATTTTACTCATAAGTCAGGCTTAAGGGGGGGTGTTAAAATAATCAACCCATAGTTAGCTACCTTAGACATTAATTACTTCATTTTTGTGTTATTTGCCTAGTTTCCATATTCCACCGTATGCAAGTTGTCCTCCACATGTCCAAAGTGGTCAAACTTGCTAAAAATAAGTCATGGAGCACTTGGGAAACCACTTGGAATCAAATTTTCTTTATTCCTAGCCTTCCTAGCGCATGTCTGCTTTTTCTACTTTATTTCCTGCTTTTGTTGAGTTTTAAGGCAATTGGGAAAGTTTGACTAGGTGAAGTTAACTTGTTTTTTGTCCTCATCATCCTCCACTCTTTTCTCCTAAGAAAAGCATGTATGAGTTTTCCTTCCATCGTCTATTAGCTTGCCTAATTGATTTTTCCAATTCGTGAGCTCCTAGACAGATTTGGAAACTGCTTTATGCACCTATGGGGGATTTGCTTAGATTTAGTAAGCATGCTTTTGACCAAATTCAAATGGCATCCTTATGCATTATAATCTCTCATGTAATTATTTATTGTGGCAGCCTATGACTTCACAGGGTTGGCTATTGTACACTTATTCAATACATATTAGTGTTTTGCTCCATATTCAGTCTCCTTTGTGTGTAATTTGCATGTGCAATTGGCAATTTTTGTGAGTGTAATTGTTCTAACACCTGGGTTCAATTTCCACAGTGTTACTAACATGTTTGTAGAATCTTATTCACCTTCAAAGGAAGTATTCCAAATAGTGTAGTTTGGTAAGTAAGTGGTGGGTCAGCTATGAGAACCCATGATGGATATGATGCTCGGGATTCTTACAAGCATGTGAGAGATGCCATGGGAGAAAATGTCCATAACAGAAATGATGATATAGAGTCTAATGGAAGGAGATTCCAAGAGACACTGTCAGATGTTATAGCCACCATGAGAAGCTTGATTAAATCCCAAGAAGAGCAGCATCAGTTGAATGCTGCTATGTTGCAGAGTTTGACAGAATTGCAAAGAAAGATAGACTCTAGACGAGGTACAACAAGACCAGAAGGTAGTAAGAGCGGCACTAGGAGAAGGAGAAGGACTTCTAGTGGATCATCTGATTCTAAAGAATCCAGAGGGGATAAAATTTCATCCTCTCGTAAAAGAAAAAGAAAGAGACACCATAGGGATCACTCTCGAGATGAATTTAAGAAATCTAAACCTCCTACATTTGATGGTGAGGTAAGGACGGGACAAGAGGCTGATGCATGGCTTCTTGGGATAAAGAAATACTTTCAAGTTCAGGATTATTCAGGAAACATGAAGGAAAGAGTTTCCATATTCAATCTGAATGGGAGAGCATCCATTTGATGGGAACACTTCAAGCAAGTAAAGAGGATCAGTGAAAGGAGACTGGATTGGAAATAGTTCAAGAAATATTTCAAGCAAAAATACCTCTCTGACAGGTATTATGATGATAACATTAAGGAGTTCCATGAGATGAGATTGGGACAACAGACCATGGATGAATATGCCAATAAGTTCTTTGAATTATTGAGGTATGTCCGGTACATCAGAGATGAGAAAGTGAAAGTCCAACGGTTTCTAAGTGGATTGCCTCAGTCTTACAAAGATATAATTGAGTTTTATGAACCTATAACTCTTGAAGAAGCAATAAGGAAGGGTAAGTATTGCTATGAGCAAAGCAAGGGTAAACCTGACTACCATAAGGCATGGAAGGACAAGAAGAATGAGAATGTTGACCAAAGGAAGAGAGGTTTCAAACCTTCTAGATTCAGGAAGCAGCCATCCCAAGCTGCAAGTAATCCAGTTGGAGTGACAAGTGGAAAGCCTAAAGATCCACAACAGAATAAAGGTCCACTCAAATGTTGGAAATGTGAAGGACCCCACTTGCACAGATATTGTCCACTCAAGAATGAAAGTGCAAGACCAACTTATAACATTCAAGAAGCAGAAACAGTCGGACAAGTAGCAAGGGCAGTCCCTAGAATTTATGCATCACTGGAGGACCACCAGGCAAATGTGGTTGAAGTTGTAGGTAAGATTGTTGAACAAACTGTTTCTATTTTGATTGACCCTGGTTCTACTCACAGTTACATCACTCCTAGATTAGTGGAGATTTGTGCTTTTAAGAAAGTAAAGCATAGAAAATCTTGGTTAGTTCAACTAGACATTGGGACTAAGAGAAAGGTCAATGAAGTGGTAGAGAAATTCCCATTGGTCATGAATGAATTGGTCACGTGGGTAGATCTGAATGTTCTACCGCTTAGTTCCTATGATGTCCTCATTGGAATGGATTGGTTAGAAGCTCACAGAGTGAATCTTGACTGTTACAACAAGACTTTCGAATGCATGGATGAAGAAGGAAACCCAGTAGTTGTGAAAGGTATTACAAAGGTAATTTCTGTAAGGCAGGTTTCAGCAATGCAGTTGAAAAAGTTCTGTAGGAAGGGTTTCCAGTTGTATGTTGCTCATATTTTGGAGACAACAGGGGATGAAACTCCTAGGTTGGAGGACTATCAGGTGTTACAGGAATTCAAGGATGTGTTTCCTCATGAGATTCCAGGGCTTCCTCCAAAGAGGGACATTGATTTCACCTTTGAACTTGTGCCAGGAGTGGCACCAGTGTCCAAGACACCCTACAGGATGAGTACACTGGAGATGCTAGAGTTGAAGATGCAACTACAAGAGTTGTTGGAAAAGAAGTATATCTGACCGAGTGTGTCTCCTTGGGGAGCACTAGTTCTGTTTGTAAAGAATAAATATGGTACACTCAGGTTATGTATTGATTACAAACAGTTGAACAAGGTTACTGTGAAGAATAAATATCCTTTGCCTAGGATTGATGACCTCTTTGATCAAATGAGAGGATCAAAGGTATTTTCCAAGATTGACTTGGGGTTTGGTTACCATCAGGTGAGAATCATGGATGAAGACATTCATAAGACAGCCTTCAGAACAAGGTATGGACATTATGAGTTTGTAGTGGTACCATTTGGTCTCACATATGCACCAGCTACATATATGTGCCTTATGAATAATGTCTTCAGCAGGTATTTGGACAAGTTTGTTCTTGTTTTCCTTGATGATATTCTTGTTTATTCTAAGAATGAGATGGAACACGAAGAGAATTTGAGATTGACATTGCAATTGCTCAAGGAACATCAGTTGTATGCAAAGCTGAGCAAGTGTGACTTCTATAGAGATAGAATTCAGTATTTGGGTTACATTATCTCAAAGGAAGGTATATTTGTGGACCCTGAAAAGATTGAAGCCATTATGAATTGGCGTACTCCAAGAAATGTGACAGATCTAAGATCTTTTATGGGACTTGCAGGATACTATAGGAGATTCATTGAGGGATTCTCCAAAGTTGCACATGCCATCACTTCTTTGCAAAAGAAGGGGATAAAGTTCGAATGGACATCAAGGTGTGAAGAAATTTTCCTCGGTTGAAGAATCTTCTCACCAGTGCACCCGTATTGAAGGTTGCAAACCTAGAGAAAGATTTTGTGGTGTGTACCGATGCATGTGGACAAGGGCTTGGAGGAGTCCTTATGTAGGAAAACCACGTGATATGTTATGAGTCAAGAAAGTTGAAGGAGCATGAGAAGAACTATGCCACTCATGATCTCGAGCTTGTAGCCATAGTACATGCTCTCAAGATGTGGAGGCATTACTTGATGGGTAGAAGATCTGAACTAAGGACAGACCATTGTGGTGTGAAGTATCTATTTGATCAGCCTACTCTAAATGCTAGGCAAGCAAGATGGATGGAATTTTTATGTGAGTTTGATTTTGAAATCAAGCACATAAAGGGGAAAGAGAATAAGGTAATTGATGCACTCAACAGGAAGGTGCAGGAAATGCATGCGCATCTCTTAGTATTTGCCAATCAGATTTGAGGCAACAAATTGTTAATCATACTGCTAGAGATGAATTGTATGAGCAGGTAAAAGACAAATTGTAGCAGCAAACTCTTGAGAAGAGGTATGAGGGATATAAATTGGAAGAAGATGGACTTCTTACTTATAAAGGAAGAATTTATATTCCCAACGTAGCAGATTTGAGGAGAGTTGTTATGGATGAAATCCATCAAGCTCCGTATTCTGGTCACCCAGGATATCAGAAGACAATTGCTACATCCAGAAAACAATACTTCTGGACAGGAATGAAAAAGTACATGGCTGAATACATTTCAAGGTGCATGAAATGTCAACAGGTAAAGGTTGAGCATCAACATCCAGCAGGCTTGTTGCAGCGTTTTCCAGTTCTGGAATGGAAATGGGAAGTTATTTCCATGGATTTTATTACAGGATTACCGTTGACTTGGAGACAACATGATTCCATCATGGTTGTGGTAGACAAGTTGACTAAAGCAGCACATTTTATATCGGTAAAGTCTACGCATAACACTGATGACATTGCAAATATCTTCATGAAGGATATTTTCAAATTGCATGGATTGCCGAAGGCAATAGTCTCTGACAGAGATGTCAAGTTCACTTCCAATTTTTGGAAAGGGTTGTTTGTAGATTTGGATACAAAGCTAAACTTCAGCACTGCATACCATCCTCAGACAGATGGGCAGATAGAGAGAATTAATCGGGTGCTTGAAGACATGCTTCACATGTACGTGATGGACAACCAACCAAGTGGGAAGATTACTTACACTTGGTAGAGTTTGCTTATAACAATGGACAGCAGGCATCCTTGGGGATGAGTCCGTATGAAGCTTTGTATGGAAGAAGGTGTAGGACATCAGTGACATGGGATAATCCAGTGAACAGGATTGTGCTTGGACCAGAATTGCTCAAGGAAATGGAGCAAGAGGTTGTGAAGATCAGGCAGAATCTGAAAGCAGCATAGGACAGACAGAAAATCTATGCAAATAAGCATAGGGTGAACAGGGAGTTCAATGTTGGGGATCATGTTTACCTCAGAGTGAGGGCAAGGAAGAGTTCCTTGAAGCTTGGAAGTTGTGCCAAGCTGTCACCAAGATATTGTGGGCCATTTGAAGTGCTTGAAAGAATAGTGCCAATTGCATATAGACTTACATTGCCTGCTAGTACTAGAGATCATAATGTTTTTCATGTTTCTTTGCTTAAGAGATATGTGCATGATCCTAACCATGCGATAAAATTGGATATGATTCAGGTTGAACCTGAGGGAGAGTTCCAAATCGAGCCAATGCGCATCCTCGACAGGAAGGTCACAATGCTCCGGAATCGAGCCATAGGGCAGGTAAACGTGCAATGGGAGTATTACGGAACTAAAGAGGCTACGTGGGAGATGGAGGATGCCATGCAATTGGCACATCCACTTTTGTTCAATTCTGCAGAACAATGAGGTGGTACTAGTGTAGCATTTTGTTCAAATTTTGTAAAGCACTGAGGACAATGTTATTGAAGGGGGAGGGGAATGTAACACCCTGGTTTTGACCCCGATGCATTAAAAATACATGATATAAATATATATTGTAATAATCATGGTGCGGAGCTAAAGGCAAAGGCCCCACCATCGATTTGGTTGTGCTATGTTTCGGATTGGAATTATTGCCGATAGTATATCGGGATATACGACACATATTAAATTGTGGCATCATGTAACTATGCATTTTAATTAAAAGAACACCAACCAGCTATGTCAATGCAACTAAACTGAAGAGGGCATGATTTCCTAGGGATAAGGCGGGGGGGATTGTTAAACCTGGACCCCATGGGGAAAAGCCATGTGTCAGCCACCCACTTAATAGTCCTTTTGTTAGTTGGGGGAATTTATTGCTGGGAAGTGGAGGATGGCAGGACTGTCAGTCTTTGCCACATGCTCACTCCACCAGCTGTCTCTCCACCTTCATGTGGGTAAGAGAAACACCACTATGCCACTCTCTCGTCCGTTCTGTTCACTCTCACGCAGAGACGTTTTTGCTATGTTCGCCTTCTCACGTGCAGGTGGTTCGGATGGTCTTCCTCATGCAGAGATGAGATAAAAGGGTTCACTATTCCTTGTACGGGGGTTCGTTCTCCATTCTTTCACCGGATTGCTGGTCTGTGGATGCATTCTCCCCCTCATTCACGCAGAGAGTATGTCCCTTTTTCTCATTGTGGATCTGTGAAATGTTTCAGTGTTTTTTCAATGGGGTTTCACCTGTTGTCTTTCTCTGATCAGTGGTTGATGTGAATACCTATGTGGTGTGGATACATTTTCCCTCATGTATAGATTGGGAGTCTGTTCTCTTCCCCATTGCGGTCTGTGTAAATTTTCCTGTCGCTTCATTGTGGTTGTGTGCTATGATTTTCCTCGTTGATCGTGGATGTGGTCTTCTCCATGTTTGAGCTACTGTAGGCTATTTATTGAATCATTTTGGTCATGATAGGGCCAAGAACAATTCAGGTGTTGGTTTGGCTGCATGCATGTAGTGGTTGTTCTTCGGACTACATTGGAGCGATGATGAGGGCCTGATTTGCTTGACAAACCTGGTGTTTTTGGGAACCACACAGACAGGGCTAGAGGACTGGATTTCTTCTCCATATCCCCTTAATAGCACTGGAAGGGAAGTCAGGGCCTGAGGGACTGTGTAGGAGAGAAGGGGTTGATTCCTTGTGTTAGGTGTGTGTGGGTGTTCTAGAAGTCAAGCTAGTTCTGGTGTAGGTGTCCTTAGCTCTTCAATGAGCTCACCAGCTTAGCATTTAGCCTTTCCCAACTCCTAAATGGCCTAATAAACCCAATATGTGTTGGCTTGGATGATCTGTTGTTCGCCTGATAAACCCAACTGTGTTGGCTTGGCTGAACTATGTATCCTTGTTGTTTTTTTATCCTTGGCTATGTATAAGCCTGCTAGTTCCTTATTCCTTGGGGAATCATGCCCGTCTCGGGGGTGGCAGCGTTGCTAAAAAATTAAAGAGCACGCTGGCCTATGGTTAGGTGGAACGTTGCAACGATGTAGCTGGTTGCAGGACAGTTCTCATAAGATAAGTATTCTTATCTATTTTACTTCTGCAGTATGTTTATTATTAATGAATTATGATGAACATATATATGAATGAATGTTGTTTTGCTTCCGCTGAATATATGTGTGATTATGCATCTTAGTATGTTTTATGTTTTTAAGCATTTTGTTTCAGCATTATATGTATGTACATGTTCAAGGGGCTAGTTGCCCGGATGTTTGATGTATGGTAGCATCCTCTTCGCTGGTCGGAGGGTTGGGGACGTTACATGGCTATTGTGTTAATTATAATACAATAACTGGTGCTCTGTGGAATCGAAAACCCAATTCTCTTAGGTGCCAAGATAACTCCATGCCATGATTTTTCTTTAAAGGACCACCAGGTATTCTATTTGAGAGGAATCTATGTTGGTTGTTACCATTTCAGCAACCATTTTGAAAACAAGGCTGTAACAGCCCTATATCAACACACTTCCACCTATTGCCTACAGTCTACAATAAACTGCAAACTGTCAAACTTTGACAACCCTCCCTACCTGCAACCATAGTAAACACCAAATCGAATCAAAGGTTAACTATTAGTTGGATGGTGATATTGTTTAAGAGAGGTAAATAATGTCTGAAAATTTAAATTATTTGCATAGCTACAAGTCTAGAACATACATTTGGTGGTTGTCCTATATTGCTAAGAATAGTGTTCAAGGTTTGGAGTGGTGTGGTTTACATTGAATGCAAAACTAAAACTCTTATACACCTTACATTGGTAACCTTCACTGCTGCTATAAAATTGTCATAATTAGAACTGTCATACTGTATTATTGCTGCTATATTTATATGAGTCCTCATACTTGAATGGAAGTTTATTGGTTGGTTAAATACTGCAATTGAATTGTATATGGTTACACGGCTAATGATCTCTTGTATGCTAAAGTGCTACTGGATGACCTTGCTACTAATTCCATATATCTTGAATTGAATACATTGACTTGGTATCATTTACATTTGCATCTATAAGCACTAAATCAACTTAGTATGTCTTCTTCATTCATAGAAGTGATTGATTGAAAGGCACTGGTCACTAATACAATTGTGTAGAATATATAGTTGTTTTTCCTTGTAATTAAATAGAAATAAGGTTCCCTGCAACCAAATGCATTTTCCATGGCAGTAGAGACCATGGCTAAGTTGTTGGAAAGACCAGAATAGGTGTCATGCCATGAACATTTTGGTACAGAAATGTGTGGTAGAGAGTCGAGACTAGAAATGTGTTACCAGTTACTACTACCAACCATAAAAACAGGTCCAATGGAAACATGTTTCTACAGCTGGAAAAGAATTTCCATGCCATACCAATGTCCATACAACATGGTTTCTTCTCTACATCCACCTATTTTGACTTGGTTTGACTCAGTTTTTTACTAGACTTGACCAAAAATGCTGGTAAAAGTTGGCATTTCCTCTATCTTTCATTTTCTATCCTTTTACTTAAATTTTTAACATTACCACTAACTATTCCAGTATGTTTGAGAAAGTTTCCAACGTCATTAGACTTCATATGGAGAAAGTGGAATTTCATACTTCATTCAAAATTCAACAGACTTAACAGTTTAAAGGATTTCAGGATTGGAAAGATTACAGTCGTTTGATTGGTTCTATCATGTATCAAGGAACGGGATTGGCATTTAATCAAGAGAACCGAGCCCTTTATGTAACCCGATGTTGGTGCCATTGATTGTTGAATTCCTCTATCATGGCCTTAGCAAAAATGTACCCTTCACTCAAGACAAAATCATTGATTAAGCATGAGCTTTTTCTATGATATTTTAAGGCTTGTATTAGGTAGTTTCATCAAAATTGAATGGTGTTAATCGATGTCCCTGGAGGATTGAAGTAGATCCAAAATCTAGAAGAGGAGGCAGAGGGTGATACTAATGGTGAGGATCCCAATATAAGAGATGGTGGAAATTTGCTTGTCATTTAAATGATCTTGCTCATTTATTCATAATCATTTCTTTCAAAGTTCCAATATAATTTGTTATTTATAAATGAGTGGTCACGTTTCTAGTGTATTTTAGTTTTGGAAACAAATACTTGTTTCCCCATATCATGTAACTTAGGTCCACAACTGTAAATGGAATTTATTTAACTTCATTGCAATTAAATTTGTGGCACTGCTGTGAACTTCCCTAGCCATTATTTCACTAGAATTCAATAAACCCTTTTTCAAAGCTAATATTAAATGTCAAACTGGAAGCAAGGCAATACTCATTGTAAATGGGAATGTGCAGTAATAGGAAGAAGATAGATATTACCAACAAAGGACAGACCAAGGAATATTATAGTCAAACAAAAAAGATGTTGAGAGAGAAACCAACCTTAGTGAGTTCTTCTTGTGAGTGATAAACTGTAGGAGATGTAGATCAAGTAGGGGCAACATGACCATTTACAACATTATTGATAGTTGCATCTGCAAAAGGATTGGGTGTGTTTCCACCATCCTTAATTTTTTTAGTTTCCATAAGCTCCACCTCCTCCTCTTCTATCAACTGAACCATAAGAGGTTAGCATACACAGATATTCATACAAATTCATACATCTCGAATGCAGTGGCTTACTAATATAAATGCCTTCATAACAACCAACCGAAATATCTAATTGTGGTAAAAAACAAGTAGAAGTTGTGAAGATAATTCTTATAATATTTTTTAGTACTCTTATTTGATGCTTATGGATGGTTGATTGGATGTCTTTGATACTTTATGCTTGGTCAATGGATATCATCTTCAATTGTCTCTTGATATTAAATTATAATTGGGTAAGACCTTTCTCTATTATATTGGATGCTTGTCATTGAAAAGTTTAATAGTGTGCATGTTTCTCAAATTTGGTTATGTTGCTCTTAACCCTTGTTATGTCACCGCAAGAGGTGATATATATGGATGGGTTATGTCTATTAATCCAAGCAACCATACATTGTTTAATTTTCGTGGTTGTAAAGTTTTTTAAAGTTTTTAAAATTTATATTAAATAGAATTATTTTAATATTATTTATTTGGTTGTTGATTGGGCTATATTTCAGTGACGTAGGTTTTGATATCGGCTCCTCCAACGTTGGCGGCGTATCTGACATTATAGGTGTCAGCTGGATGTACTGCAATTTAATTAAACCCTGAGTATAGTTGTTAGTTTTTCTTTGATAATGGCAACTTTTTGGAGTTTGAAACTCGAATGTTCTATAGCAAACTATTTTTGTTTGCTTAGAGTGGTTTTGAGGCTACTGAGCAGAGCTTTGTAGCAATTGTGGAACGCCGAAGCTTGTCTTGAGTTATAAATGCATAATTTCTTTGAGTAATTAGTGACACATCGACCCCAGCCATAGCATTCTCTGTATAAACTAATGAAATCTCGTTGCATGCATCAATTCTTGAAAATTATAAGTGTAGGAATGCGTTGCGATAGAAGACACAATATTCCCTCTGCGGTTTGTCATTTCATGTGTCCAAGATGGCAGAATATTCTACCAGGAGGAAAAGAAGCAGCAATGAGGGCTACCTTGGAGTGCTTCCTAATAAGAAACCCAAGCCTAAACTTGAGGACAACAAATTCATGTTTAGGGTTTTGCTTCTTAATGGTTTGAATTTAACTCTGCAGTTGGAGGATTTCGTTGAAAAGATGTCGGTCGTCGAGTTTGCAAGGACTGTTAGGAGAAAATCTAAGAAATAAATAATAGAAAAGGGGTCAAGAAAGATCCACTGCGGTCCCCAAGTCTATGTGGAATATGCAATGGGAGAACGAATAATGATGGAAACTGTAACATTCCCAACCCTCCGATCAGTGAAGAGGACGCTACCGATGCTGCTATCTACCCAAGCAACTAGCCCCATGAACATACACATGATAAAAATTGAAATTCTTTGCACTAAAACATGCACATATGCATTAATGTTTAACACACAGTGGAAGCAAACTACAATCCATTCAAGCATTTAGCAAGTTCATCATTTTCATTAAACAACAAATACAATTGCAGAGATGAAATAGACAAGAATACTTATCTTCAAAAAATCTCGTCCCGCAACTAGCTACGTCACTACAACATTCCACCCAACTATAGGCCAGTGGTCTCATCAATCTCTCAGCAACACTGCCACCCCTGAGCTGGGCATGATTCCACAAGGAGTAAGGGGAAACTAACAGGCTCACGTGTAGCCAAGGATACACAACTCATCCATGCCAACATGGTTGGGTTTATCAAGCCAAGAGTACACAACAACACATAACCAATCAAACAAGTTGGGTTTATCAGGTTATCAGGAGATGGAAGCACTATCTACTAAGCTAGTGGGCTCACTAAAAAGATAAGGATTCCTATACTAGAACTAGTTTGACTCCTAAGACATCCACACACACCCAACATAAGGAATCATTCTCTTCTCTGCTGCATAGTCCCTCTGGCCCTTACAGTGCTATTTAAGGTGGTGTATAGAAGAGAACCATCTCTCTAGCTCTGTCTATGATGCTCCTGCAAAACACTAGGTCTGTCAAGTTGACTCCTTTCCACTCCTACACAGTCCAAAGAACAATTGCATACATAGCAATATACACAATTTCTGGGTTGAGGAAAACAGTTCGGCCACAAAATTAATTTCCAAGGAGGGTAAGAACAACCCCTAATAGAAAAATTCGATTTCCCAGGGACGTTTTGGCCCTAACATGGCCAAAAACGATTTCAACCACACCTAGGAGAACGTGGTCTCTCCTCCAAATCGTTGGGCAATTCAAAAATGATTTTTAGCTTGGAAATTAGTGGGGGAAAATGTGACAAAAACGTTGGGGAAAGAAACCCAACCACATATCATTACAAAAACGAATCCACAGCCCAGAAGAATGAAGAAATGACTGCCCACATGAGGGAAAGACACACACACACACAGCAACCCAAAAATGAATTTCATACACAAAAAATTCCCAGTCGCTTGAGAGAGCCCCAACGTGGGTGAATGATGATGAGGGAAACGCCCAGGATCCCAAATCGTGAAGGAGAACATACCACAGGAAAAACCGTGGAGTTAAAAATAGCTCCCAAGCTTCCTTGCATGAGGAAAAATGAAGAACGTGGATGTATGGCCAAATGGGCATGCATTTTGGGTGTTTACTTGCCCCAAAAGTCAAAATTGGTTTTGCCCCAAAAATGGGTTTTCCCAAATTCGAATTTCCTACCCATACTCTTCCCATCCCCATGTAATAACTACTTCAACCAATTTCTAGCAGAATTAAATGATTGGGTGAATGAGACAAGAAAGGTAGTTGACTATTTCATGGGTTCTCCCTTTGACATTTGGCTTTTCCCCATTGGCCCCAAAGGTTAAATATTTCCGCCTCCTTATCCTTAGGAAATCATGCCATTTCATTATGGTTGCATTGACATAGCTGGTTGTGGTTATATTTAATTAAATTTCATTTTTACATGATGCCAAATTAATAATGTGTCGGTTAGCACGAAATACCATCGGTAACGATTTTTTTTTAATCGCCGAAGCATAAAACATTAAATCGATGGTGGGGATTTTTCCTTTAGCTCCACACCATGATTAATTACTATATATACATCATATACATTTTTAATGCAAACGGGGTCAAAACCGGGGTGTTACAAAAACATCATATGCAATGACTCTCACAACAAGCCCATGCCGTAGCTCTGCAGGTTCATCCCTGAACTTCCTCCCCTAAACTGTTTCTTTAGTTTTTTTTATAAGTCAAAACAAATGTATTAATATGTGTGCTACAAAAGCATTCCATGAGCTCCTCAAAGTGCATTATGTTAGAACAAATATTTCCATATCTAAATATTATTTACTGGAAAAAAAAATTTTAGTAACTAGGGGAATCGGCAACTGGAGCTGGGCTGGTACTCACGTGACACGGGGTCCAGGGATCCATTTCCCCTACAACTATACCCCTAGGTTCCCCACACCCTTCGCAATACATGGGACACAGGTAAACCCAAGTGGGATTTGATCTCGTGACCTCCAATTTACAACAAGTGACTTCATAACAACTAAACTGCCAATGAGCCACACCCGTGTGGGCTATTATTTACTGGAAAGTTAACATTTCATAGATAACAAAGATTTATCCCAAGTATTTAGTGACATTTTACATAACTCTTTCCTCTGTTTTTTTTTTTATATTGTTTGACAGGATGGTGGTATTAACATTGTCCACACATTTCCAGTAAAATCCTATTTATATGTGTATTTAATATATTTCTGTCTTAAACTTTAAAATGTGTGTGTTGTTTTCAATTTAATACAATGGTTAAAGAAATCTTTCCAAATACAAACACAAGTTTCCACATCAGTGAGGCAACGATATTGTAATATAGCATTTAAATGTGAGTTGATATTCTAGTGGAAAATGTGTGCTGGATAGATTGATTGTTGATTTCCTTCTCAAGACATGTGGAATGTGACTCCAGAACCACATCTCTTGGTAGAATTACCCCAAGAACACACTTTCCAGACAGCATTAGCTGATTTAATTGTATGCCCATTTTTTATTTCATAGAGTATTTTGATATTTTCCATTCCTAGAAAAATGACCACTGGTGTATAGGTCTAGGAATGGATTATTTATTTAATTTATAAATTTAATTGCCAACCAACACAGTGGTTTTCCGTTTATTAGGGAAACTCTTTGCAAGCAATATGGGCCAATGGACCTGGCGAAAGGCGATTGATAAGGTAAGCGTTCTTGCATTGCCTACATTCTCCCTAGGCATTAATATTTTATATGACTTACTTGTACCTATCGTATAATATAACTTTTCTATTTTCATTTCTAGCCTCTTCATCATGGTTCATATCCAATGTTTGTATAGAAACATAAGAATATCAAACTTAATTGTCTTTGTTGTGTTCTTGTTGTACCATTCCCTTCTTTTATCACTCTTATGTTCTCTCTGTGCATTTCTGGCCACCTCTGTTTTTTAACCACTTTCCCTCTATCAAAACTGTTTGTTTTCGTCTTTTGGCTCCATTTCTTCATCATTTCTTTAAATTACTATTCAAAATTCTGTTTTATTTTTCATTTTCTACCAAAAGCTTGGAATTTTTGTTCCCGTTTATTTTCTACCAAACCAAATTATTGCACGAGTAGCCTCTTTTGGGTGGAAATGGAGGTGTTTTTCCTATCGTCCAAGCTTCTTCCAACCTTCTCATGGGGAAGAGGAGTCTCAAGTTTTAAAACCTAGTAAGAGAAATTATCCTTTATCCTCCATCTCTGAAGCTACCATTTGTAGTTATATTACAAGTGTATTATGATAGATTTCTTGGTTTGGCATAGGAATATTTGTTGGGGTTGAAATAGAGGTATATTTCCATTCTATAGCATTTGTCTTGTAGTAATAATTTTTAGGAATTGCGGTGACATTGCCACCTTGTGGCTCTTGTTTGACAAATATCTAATGTCTAGCTTGGGATTTTCCTATTGAAAATCTTTGAAGTGGATCTAGTTATTGAGGAGCATATTGGTTTTGAACGATTCAACCCTATCTACTCTTTAATCACTAAAGCCTCCATGAGATCCTCAATTGACCCCATCTGCCTAACTTGGATTTGTTAGGCACTAATCACAGCTTTTATGCCATTTTTAATCTTAATTCATATTTCATTTTCTGTTTTGTAAGATCTGAAAATTTATGCCATTTACATGTATTAAACTCATTCCTAAAACATCAAATCACATGGTAGGTTTGCCCCAGTTTGTGGCTCGGAATTACCTTCTAGAAATCTGCTTTGTAGCACTAATTAAAATTGGACTAAAACAGAATTAAAAGGTCCACGATACTGCACATCAATTACAAGCACTTATTGAAGATCCAAAACCATGGAAAGGAATGTGCCTTTCCATGGTTTTTTAATTTTTTTTAAATCTCCATGTTTCGTCACAATATCGACGAACTTTCGTCATGGGTATTTCAAAACCGTCGAAACCCCAGGTGGCTTTCCATGAATACCGTCTCTATAGCGACGCAATTTCATGGAAAAAATACCGTTCAACTTGTAGATTTTGTCGATAGAGATTGGTTTTCCATGATTTTGTGTGGAATAAATATTTGTTCAAATTCTAGAATTTGTCGATAGAGAGACAAATGTTCATTGAAACTGTTCCACGATTTTTCATGGAACCAAAATTTTGCCCAACAGTTTTTGGCCATATTTTCATCGTTATAGGGACGATATTTTGTCGATAGAGCGACAAAACATAGAAAATAAATGAAAAAATTTAATTTCAAGGCCACCGTATAGAAGACTCATGGCGGCCAGTTTTCGTCTCTATATCGACGACTTATAAATTTCGTCGTTATAGAGATGAAATAAGTGCCATGAAACATTGTGGTCATTATGTATTAGTGGAGGCTGCTGGTGGCACTTGGAGTGTCTCCTAAAATGTAGGGAATGGCACCAGTGGCACCAAACTCAAGAAAATGACTACTAAGTTAGATAAGATGATCTAATAGACTATATATGGACAAGGGAGGATTAGAAATTCTAACAGAGAGGTCATGGAAGAACTAATCTTTTCTCTTATGCACAAGACAAAGCAAGAAAGGAGAAACTAGAAGGAAAACAAAAGACAATTCTCAGGGCACATAGAGAACAAACACCAAAGAATTGGTTTTCGCATGAAGTGTCTCTCTTACAACTGCAGGGGTTTGGAAAGTCCTACGAAAAAAATTGCCCTCAGGAGGTTGGTCCTAAACTACCAGCTAAAGCTTATACTACTACAAGAAACCATGCGAAAAAGTGATGATGTAATTAGTTATTTAAAGAGTACTATAAAGAATATGTATTTTATTGCACAAGATGCAAGAGGCCACTCTGGTGGCTTGGCTGTAGGATGGAATTGAAAAATTGTTAAGGCCTAGAACTCGTGGAGCTTTGAGTCCAAGATTGGGATGGATTTTTTCCTAGTAGATCTAGATAAATATTTCATTGCCTTGAATATCTATGGGCCCTACGAGGACATGGTTTCTTATTGGAATTATGTAATCTAGAAATCATTCATCAAATTTGATAATGTAATCATGGGTCATGGTGACCTAAACTTCACCTTGGGATCTCATGAAATTTGTGGGCAAGGTAAAGGCTTGATCCATTGGCAGACTTCTTCGAGAAAAAACTTAGGGAAGGAAGTCTTCCGATGTGACTTGGTGAAACTGAAACCAACTTGGACAAACAAAAGAACAATATAACTACCAAAATACTAGACTGTTTCCTAGTGGCTGAAAATATGATGGACCAAAATTTAATGTTCAGGAAATGGGTGTACTTGGGTGGTGAATTAGATCACTACCCTAATCTCCTGGAGATTCAAGGAGGTAGAAGGAATTCTGCCATTCCATGAAAATTACATGCAACTTGGTTGAATGATAGAGACTTCTTAAACCTAATAAAAAAATCCTAGACACCTTATAGCATTGATGAAGGGGGGCCTTCTACACTACACTTCACACAAAAAATTTCCTCTATTAAGAAAAGGGTTCAAGATTGGGAAAAAAATTTAAAAAACTAAAGGATGACCATGAGTTGAAATAGGTAGAATAGGAAATTAAAACGTTGCTCGAAGAAGAGGGAGATGGTTATATATATAATGCATCTAAGGAATGACTAGGAGATATGGAATCCAAAAGAAGACAATTCTAAAGGAAGAAGAGGATATTTGGAGACTAAAAAGAAGGGAAACTTGGTCGGAAAGTGTGGATGAAAACACAAAATTCTTCCAATCCTTTGCAAAATCTCAAAAAATGAAAGATACAATTTAGGAACTACAAGATCACAACAATGATGGTGTCTCCTCATTTGAAGGCCTAGAAAATATTGGAAAATCCCACTTCCAAAATATTTTCAAAGCATATGATCGGGTTTCTATTGCAAAGGTAGTATGCATGTCCCAATTTTTCTCAGGATCTGTTACCCCATAAGATAATATACCACTAATGGAAGAAGTATTATAAGAAGAACCAAAGGAGACTTTTCAAAAAATTTAGAAGGACAAAAGTTTGGGTCCAAATGGATAGATGATCGAATTATTCTTGGAAAATTATGAGAACATTAGCCTGGACCTACTGAGGATGATTGAAGAATCCAGTAAAAAGGGATTTATGCATCCTCCCCTAAATTAGGGCCTTTATTGCCCTCATTCTGAAATCCAAACACCCAATCCCAATGGAGGAATTCAAACCAATCTCTTTGTGCAACATTACCTACAAGGTAGTGGCAAAAATCATATCCCGAAGATTAAATAAGGTCTTATCAAAATTCATTTCAAGCAAATAGTTCTACTTCTTTGAAGGAATGATGATTCACGAAACTATTGGGGTCGCTTAGTAAGGACTACATAGTTTAAAAATAAAGAAACCGAGAGGTGTTGTACTAAAGATTGATCTTTCAAAATCCTTTAACAGAGTTAGTTGGTTATACATGAGACTTCTTATGACCCATCTAGGATTTAAATAATCTTTCATAAAATGGGTCATGAGTTGTATAACTACAGTTTATTTCACAATTCTCATCAATGGATATGAAACTCCCTTCTTTCCATCTGAAAGATAACTACAACAAGGGTGCCCTCTCGTACCTCTCAATTTTTTGTTAGTAACAGAAGGAATTAGTAGAGCACTTAGTGATGTAAATCATAGGGAATATTTATCTGAAATAGCTATCTTCGATACTCTCCATCTAACGCACCTTCTATTTGTGGATGACATACTAATATTGTATGATGGCTAAATCAGGGATGCTGAAAAACTTTCAAAGATCTTGGAGCTCTTTGGGAAGGAGACCATAATGGTAATAAATGCGCATAAATATTTCCTCTCCACTATAAATGTGGATGATCTTTAATTACAAAGATACTATTTTTTTCCCTGTATGAAACAAACATATTTCATGAAGGCCTCAAATACCTTGGTTTCATGTTAAAACCAAACATTTATAAAAAAAGAGGACTGGAACTGGCTGATTGAAAAATTGGAGAAGATGATAAGTAGTTGGAGTCACAGATGGATCTCAAGAGAAAGAAGACTGATTTTAGTAAATTTAGTTCTAGAAGCCATTCCAGTCTATTGGATGTCTCTTGTATGGATTCCAAAGGGCATCTTGGAGAAAGCAAGGAATTTGTGCTTCGGATTCTTATGGTTAGGGAAAAATGACTACTCGACTCTCCCTTGGGTAAAATGGGATAGAATTTCAAAACCAAAGACACTAGGTGGATGGGGCCTTAAAAATATTCAACATTTCTCAAAATCCTTAGCATGAAAAATCGAGCGACGGCTCATTTATAAAAACAACCTCTGGACTGAGGTGATAAAGCACAAATATATTTCCCTTGATTCTTTATTAGATTGGGTAAGGAATTAAAACAAAGGGATAAGAGTAGTATTAGTCATTTGGAAGGCTGCCTTAAGATCCTTTTCATTAATCGAATAAGGATTTGCTTGGAATGGCAAGGGATCTTGTTTTTGCATGGGAGAAGATACTTGGCCGAGAAGTCAGAACAGACATATCCTCCCTCACCAACTCATTCAGTTATTGCACCAACGGGTATTATTCCATTTGAATCAAATTGTCGATCTAGAAACAACTTCAATATGGGGAAAATAATGGAGAGACGCAGACAGTTTGGATCTCCTAGATGCTCTACAAGAAAGTTGTAACAAATATCTAAACGTGCTTCGAGTATCACATGTCTAACTAAAAGACAATCCCAATGAGTTAATTTGGAACAAAGATACACAGGGAATATATACGCAAAAGTTAGGATATCAATTATTGATCACAAATTCCCTAGAAATCGAACCTGTGTGGTGTCGAAAAGGCATTTGAAAATCCAAATGTCCCCAAAAAGAAAGGATTTTTATGTGGTGTACATTGGAAAAAGGTTTTGACCTGGAATAGAATGGCCAAAATATCTATTCAAGGACTGGGCTGGTCTTCCTTATGCAAAAGTTCATTTGAATTGGTTACTCACATGTTCTTCCACTTTCCTTTCTCTATTGAGGCCTGGAAAGAAACAAAGAAAATATTAAACATAAACTTAGACTGGGTCTAGGAATATGTGTAGGATGCATGGAAGGCTTGGTCCTCTTCTTTTGACACTGCAAATATTCAATATTTACCACTGATTATAATCTGGGGACTTTATATAGCAAGGAACCATGTTATCTTACAAGAGAATTCGTCGATTCCTGAACTTATCTCATTTAAAAGCTTAGATATCTTGACACATTTTCCTCAACAAAAGAATACTTCAGCTGTAAGAATTGTTTAGGAAGAGACTATAAACAAGGGCCTCCCATAGGATTATTTTGATGGGACCTCACATAATCAAAACTGGGATGGGGAGCCATTCTAAACCTATCTGACACAGTTTACTTCAAAATTCAAATGGGACTGGGGCCTAGTACATATAATTTTGCAGAAATAATGGCTTTAAAACTTATTCTTTGTTTTGCAAAATAAAAGGAATGCAAATCCATACAATTCTTTCGAGACTCAATGAATGTTATAAATTGGATAAAATTCAGAATTGTCAAAATCTTTTTATTCTCTCTTTGATAAAAGAGGTGCATTGGTTGGTGGAAATTTTTTTTTTTATTGTCATCATGTATACGGGGAGTAGAATGACATAGCAAATAAACTCTCCAAACATAAGTTGCTCATCATAAGCTATAGACAGTGGAAGATTATTGCAGTTCAGAATGAGACCTTTTTTGAATTCTACCATCATCCCTTTATTGATGGCTTGGCCCCTCATTAGCTCCACATAGACTTTTTTTTAATATGATTTATCTAGTTTAGAGACTTATGACCCATATTTCATCTATATATAGAATCTATAAATCTGGGTTGCTTTCATGGCATTTTTTGTAGACTCATGGGATCGACATACACAGTTTATTGTGTGTAGAATCTTAATGGCATTTACTATTTGACTAATGCATCAACCATTTTTGGATATGTTGGATATATTTCCTTTTTAAATTATGATCTGGTCATTAGAATGAAAATGCATCGAAAGATGCATTCTACAAATGTAATTTTGTTAACTATTTAATAAAATTATGATTTTTTCCACAAAAAAAAAACTTGTATCTTGTGTATTATTGTCATATTAGATTATCATTTCCCCGAGTTTTGACTATGGTTAACTTTATTACACTAAAGAAAATCTTATTTACACACATTCTATGACTTGATTGGTATGTTTGATGATTATTAGGCACAATTTTGATGGAGTGCTACAATTGAGGATGATCTTATGTCATGTCTCCTAGCACACAAGGGGGACTTGGGAGGTTTGGGAGACTCTTAGACCCATCCTCCAACGCATGTGAGCCTACTTCTTTAGTTTTGGACCATTGAGAAGACTTGTGGGGGATTCTAGAGGATCGTTTTAAGTCCACATGATGGATTTGCCCCTCACTTCGCACATGTGGATGGTTCTTTGGAGCATATGGAGGACGGAATCCTAGGGTTTAGGCCTTGGGATGACCCCCCTCACACTTGGTATTTTTTTGGAGGCTAGAACTCCCTCTTAGAGGGATTCATTGCACTTTTTGAGGGTGACATCCCACCTAGGACATCCTTTTAGCCACACATGTGAGGGATTAACCCTCTCTTGGTAGAGCACCCTTCTTATTGGCTCATTTCTTATGTCATTTGTCACTTGTAGACCATGATTAGATGTAGGTTCCCTCTCTATTTCAAGGTTTGAGGGTTATTTGATGTATTTTGACTCATTTTGGAGGATCACTAGGTTGGATCTATAGTTTTTACACTTTTATTATTATTTTAGTGTAGAGCAAGTTGAGTTTTTCTCTTATATAAGAGAGCTCACTTATGATTCTCACTGTCGTTGAGCATTGGGAAAAAATATTATCATCTTGCATCCAAAGATTTTGTCTATTCATTTCTTCTTCTATGGTTATCACAACTTGGTGATTTCTTATTGAGGTAACATGTTACTTTTATTATTGTAAGGTTTATGCTTCTAGTTCACTACCAAGGTAATTTTTCTCAAGTGGAATAACTTTTTTGTTTTTTGTTTAGTTTTGTTACTCGTTTTTTGTTTGATAGCCTTAGTTGGTGTTTCCACCTAGATCCACACATGAATGTGAGAAAAAATCCCAAATCACTAAGAACGAATTTGGGGGAAAGTCGACGAGTTGGGTGCCAATTTCACCACAACACTCAACTCCTTCTATTTATGCCAACTCCTAAACAAAATACAAGGGAGGTAGACCCTATAAAAATATAAGGATGGTCGCCTTAGAAGAGACAACCTAGGAGTTAATAAAAATAAACCAGGAGAAAAATATAACAATATAACTTGGAAATTAATGCAAAGCTTCAACATGAATGAAAATGAAGACCAATGCTTTAACCCCAAAAGGATACAAATATGGAACAATAAATACTTGCAAGCTACACTAGCAAATTACTTAACTAGCATAAAAGGAATGTTTCTAATTACTAAAATGTGGAAGTGAATTAAAATTATGAAATTGACTTGATTGTTAATTATTAGGGGAGGAGGGTAGTTTCTAATATACACAAGGTACATGGAAACAATTACGGGAATGATGTCAAGTGTGGTATCACATGGAGAGGGGACTATATCATAGTTGTATAGAATATCCAACATTCAAACCAATCGAGGGTGTAGTTTGATGGATCCCCATGTTAACTACCTAGTATAGTCCTTCAACTATAGAACCTTCCCACAAATGACGATTACAAATGTTTATAGACGCTAGAGTATGTCTTTAGGGAGGATTAGTTTTGAGTTTTAATTATTGTTAAATGTTTTTTAGATGTTTGTCTTTGTTGGATTAATTATATTTATTGCAACATGAGTGAATAAAGTGTGAAATATAAAAGCATGCAATAATATTACCTTTTCGACTGAAATTGAAAGTGGCGTAATTACTACTCAAAGAAAATTTCTAAAAAAATATAAACTTTGCTAGGAAAGAGAAAAGAAAAATATAGCATACACAAAAAAGACACGGAGAGGGGGGTTGGGAGGGGTATTGTAGAAATATCAACTCCGATACCATAAATAAATTGAGCTTAATACAATGTGTAAGAACATGACAGGAATCTAGATACAAGATAATTCTCACAAGCATTCACAAGGAAAATAGAGAGAAGAATAATGAGACTGAACCACATGAAGAAGTGAAGAATGAATAATTGATTATTGAACCAATGAATTCATTTCTTATTACAATAGTAGTACATCCTTATAAAGGAAAATTGAGTTGTTATAAGATAACTCATGCTAGCTTATAAATCAGGCTTACTAAATATCATAAACCCCCATAGGTGGCTAAAGCACTTTCCAACTTTGTCCAGGACCTCACGTATTAGATAAAACATGAGTGAGTTTCCATGAGTGATTAAAAAACATGTTAATCCTAGAATATAGAGAGAAAAATATGGAGTATGGATTAGCAACAAAAGAATTTAGTTTCCTAGTTGACTAGCATTACCTTATCCACTGAAATGCGGGAATAAAGCAGGATAAAGACAAAATCTACAGGAAGGTGCAATGACTAATTCTGGAATTCAATAAAGAGGGAAGGATCTAACTAGAATCGAGAAAAAATCACTCCTAGGGTATATATGGCAAGTGTTTACCAAGTGGTGCAAGTCGATGCCAACTATCTATGCTAGTAGGTAGGAAATTAATAAAAAATGATTAAATATTGTTATCCTAAGTATGGAGTGGGTTTATAATATCCCAACACCCCATTTTAAGTCTTAATTTATGATGATATGTCTAAAATAATCAGACATATAGATGCATATAGGTGCATATAGATCCCAACAACAAGGCTATGCCCACCCTTAACAATTATTATGCCCAGAAAAGTGAGGAAAGGAGCAAAAACACATGGGGAAAATAGTCCCTCAAGAAAGGACAAGGCACACAATTTGAAAACATGTCTTCAATATGTTTTTATATTCACTTGAATGGGATGAATGAACTACTTCTAGTAAAATACTTTGCTGAAGAAATTGTGAACTCTATGATTATGCGATAGAGTGTAGAATCTGCAAGAAGGAAGAGGAGAGAATCTTTGTAGCTCATCATATGATGAAGTAGGAGCATTATATAAATTATTATTTCTTCTAATGTACTCTGATATTCAAACACAATCTGAAAATGAAAAGAGATATGTGCATAGTCCTTCCCAAAGAGTAAAAAAGTCAAGACAATCAGTTCCTTGTATCACTGCAAAATGGTGATGTGGATCACATATATTTCTTCCAAACTGATATAGCACTTTTCCAAATATGAAATGAGGTTGAATAGACTCTGATGTATCATAAATATCATCATATGGGTCACCAAATACCAAATTTTTAGTGTCTACATGAGGATATGGGGCTAGAGTAGGAAAAGGTTGAGCAACTAGGGAAAACTAATGAGTGTAAAAATATGAATGGTGGATGGACTTGATATCTGAACCATAGATGTTTAGAATAGATAAAAACATGGGAATATAATGGACTTGATATATGAACCATAGATGTTTATAACAGATAAAAACATGGGAATATAATTCCAATTATGACTAAGGTCATTTATAACCAACCAGTGAAAAATAGACAAGACTTGAAATTGTTTGATATAAGAAACACTACATAGGAAACCAATGACGAATCAGCTAGTGAACTTGGGATTTGTATAGTCTTAGGATTATTCAGAGGTGTGGTATATGGTATGGATGATGTCACAACATGCATATAAGCCTGCAAATATTCTTCTAAATCATATTTATAACCATTTGAATGGAGTGAGGAAGAGTTGCTTAAAGACCAATCATGATCTAGTGAAAAAACACAAGTATTGGGAGATGAATCTAGGAGACTGATAGGTGGATTATTCAAGAAATAAAATTATATTTATAATTTTGATATATCATAAAATGAATTTATATAATATATGTGAGGAAATCATTAAACTCTGGCACTCAATTCATAGTTTATATCACTTTGGAATTGCAGACTATGACATTGTTCAGAGGATTCAACAAGCTTCTCTATCTCATTTGAACTTCAATATTATGCTTCTCAATTAGCTGAGACATGATGTCCATATTCTTATTGAAACATTTATTCTCAATATGAAATCCCTTACTGCAATAAGAACACTTGGATTTACTCCCTTTCTTCTTTACTTTCTTCATTGAACCTTCATCAGTAGGCTTTGAACTTTCATCTTCATTATATGACTTTGGATTCTTCTCTTTCACTATTTGCTTCTCTTTTGATCTTGAATTCTTACTTCCTTGAACTATTACAACATGATCCTTTCCCTGGTAAGATCTAAGAGCACCAATATGGATCAACTTATATTTCTCCTTTATCAGTGAATCGAAGAATGTACTCAAAGAAGGCATTTTCCAATTAGAAATAGCAAGCCTAGTAGCATGAAAAGTAGACACAAAAACTGAGTATGTAGGACACAAAAGCTGAGTATTTAGGACCCAAGTTTGATAGAATGAAAATAATCAATTGATACTCCTTCTTCCCAATCCAAAATTTCTTGAGAATTAGAACAAGTGACTTGAATTTGGTGAATAATCCTTCAATAGAATCGAAACTACTTGGACTCAATGAGAATAACTCATTCTTGAATGGATGCACTCTTATCTCATCTTGTACTCCAAAGAGAGACTCAAGTTTGGTCCATACTTGGTTAGAGTGGTAAACCCATTTGTATGAAAGAGTAGATCAGGATAAATAGAGAGACAAATCAATCCATAGGCTTCATCCAACCTATTATGCCACTTATCTTTCTCAACAATAACATTGGGATCATTCTCCAAAGCTAGAGTAACTCTATATAGTCCCTTACTATGTTGTAGAATGCCAATTTTGGATTTCCATTCATGATAGTTGAAGGGATTCAGGATCATAGCTGAATATGAATCCATGCTAATAATTTAATGTGCTCAAGAAGATACTCTCTACAACCTGCACAAATAAAACTAGGAGAAAATATTGTAAGCTCAATTCAAGCTCTTCTTCATAGAGGAATAGGAGACTAGATGCGCTTTGATGTAGAAAACCGATAGCTCCTCAACTCTATAGAACTTAAGAAAACTTGTGCTCTAATACCATGTAGAAATATAAGCTCTCATACCATAAATAAATTGAGGCTTGATACAATGTGTAAGCACGGGACAAGGATCTAGGTACAAGATAATTCTCACAAACATGCACAAGGAAAATAGAGAAATGAATAATGAGACTGAATCACATGAATAAGTGAAGAATGAATAATTGATTATTGAATCAATTCATAATTGATTGATTATTACAATAGTAATACATCCTTATAAAGGAAAATTGAGTTGTTAGAAGACAACTCATGCTAGCGCATAAGCAGGATTACGAATTATGATAAACCCACATGGGTGGCTAAAGCACTTTCTATTTATGTCAAGGACCTCATGAATTAGCTAAATCATGAGTGATGGAAAATCATGCTAATCCTGGAATCTTGAGAGAAAATAATGGAGGATGGGTTGGAAACAAAAGATAACAGTTTCTTAGTTGACTAGCTTTACCTTATCCACTAGAAGGAAAGAATAAATTAGGATAAAGACATAATATATAGTAAGGCGCAGTTACTAATTCTGACAGACAATCATGTGGGCAGGATCTAAACAGAATCAAGAAAAAGGTGCTCCTGGGGTATATATGGAAAGTGTTGACCAAGTGGTGCAAGTGGATGCAAACTATCTTGGCTAGTAGGTAGGAAATTAATAAAAAATGATTAAATATTGTTAACCTAAGTATGGAGTGGGTTTATAATATCCCAATAGATATGACACAACCACCATACTTGATGGGTTACAATGGTATTTTTCAGTGCTTAGAATACCTACTATTGGCCCTTATGTCCAACAATCAGGCTTACAATTAAGGAGAAATGAATGTGAGAAGGTGGTGAGGTAATTCCCTTATTTGGTAGGAACCTTGGGGATTTAATGGTGGTCAATGTGGGTCTTGTTCTTGCTGTCCAAAACCTGTAAATAAATATTAGAAATTATTAGAAAAAATACTTTTGGAATGAATCCCTTTGATCTCCCTAAAATGGGGCTTAACCCACGAAAACTTGCTAGACTAAAAAAACAGTAAAAGAAGGTTAGAATTTATGATTCTAAATGGATGTAAGTGATGTTTCAACGCTGTCCAAAGGCTGTTCAGACAACGGAAAGTAAGATAAAATTCTAAAATATATTAAAACAAAATTTTCCCACTTATAAAGTAAGCATTCCTCTGAGCACTAAATGATAAACTTTCATATATGTGCTCCTAGAAACAAGAAACAAACTAAATCTAGCTACGAATTTGAACTTTAAAGATACTAGATATATATGTGTATGATATTATATCTAAATATACAAGTTATTACCCTATGGATATTCACATGTATGTGAAAAACTAGAATGGAAAATATTTAGTTTTTATAAAAAGGGGGAATTGGTAGAGAGAAAGGAAGTAGAGTGTCCCTTTCTGGGGGCAATGGAGTCATTGTGCTTCCATGAAGAGGTCGCCAAGAGAGGGAGGTTGAAACTATGAACTACCACCTGCTTGATGACTTAGAAAGAATGATGTAGAATTGCAAGGGGAAATATGGATCTCTCCTTTCCTACCTTCCTTGGTATCCTATAACAAAAAAGATTAGATTTGCACAATCCAAACAAAGGTAAGGTGCACAAATAATCTCCTATAAAGTAAAATAGCAATGAAATTACACCATAAACCAACCATGATCGTCATCCAATGTGGAAATAATGCCCTTCTTATGTCCCAACAAATACAAATATATAACAAAGCAAAAGCTACAATATTACCTCTAACTTGTACACTTCATAAGCGTAACATTCCACACAATAAATACCATACACTTGACCTCCAAATCCTTTCTTTTATTGTCAAAGCAAGATTACAACTATTCCTTAAGAAACCAACAACAATAAGGGGAGAGGAGGCATATTTGAATAGGAGAGAAAGGAGAGGTTGCACCACCCATTTGTCTCATGCATGCAATGAGGGGAGCGTGACACATGTGAGGGCAATCTAAAAACCTAATGGAGCCCTCCAAAACCATAATGCTCCATATGGAGTACGAATCAAGTCATAATGGAGTAAAATAGGACTTAAAATGCCACATCTAGGGGAGATATACCACATCTAGGAGGGTATCTATGCATTTGAGGAGATAATGCACCACATAGAGGAGGATCTCATGCAAACTTGAGGAGATATGTGCCACCATTGGTGTAGGACCCCACAATTAGGGGAGGGCTCCCTATTTTGGTGGAGACTGACATGCACACATTGAAAGCCAATGCCACCACTAGAGTAGACTCATGAGGAGGAGGGGCCACCTTTGGAAGGATATCCCAATGTTGCATGGATGAAGATAAGGCACCAAATTTCTCCCATGGATGAGGGAGGACATATATATGCACCCCTCCTTGAGGTGGGAGGTGCCCAGAATATTCCCTTTTTAATATTTAATCCCGTAAACTCCTTTTACGAAGTTAATTGCGTTGAGAGGCGCTTTCTACAGCCCAAGTGAGGGAGATGTGTCATGTTTGTAATGCTTATGTGGCACATGTTGGTTCCAAACAAAATAAATATCAAAAAAAATTACAATATCAAATACATGTAGACTCCAAGTTGTGTTGGAAAATATCTTTGATCTTAATAATAATTCAAATTATTAAATTTAGTTAAAATCCATTCTGAATTTGAATATTCACTTAATAATAATTCAAATTATTAGATTTAGTTTAAATATGTTCATAATTTGAATCTTCAGCAATAGTTCAACAAAACCAGAATGTCACTCTGAAATCTTTATCGTATTGTGAAATTGGATGGGAGAAAGCCTTATCTAATGAATCTTTCCCTCAACTCATCACATCTCCATTGAAATTTTTATATATCAGAGTTGTCGTAGTTTAAATTGGAAAGTTTGAGTTCAATTTTATTTTTTAAATAAAATTTCAATTATGTGTGTGTGTGTGTGTGTGTGTGTGTGTGTGTGTGTGTACATATATACATATAAATTGTGGTTCACAACCCAAGGAGGGGTTACTACGTCCACGAGAATAAATCATAGGGGGGTGAACAAAAGGGGTCTCACCCCATCAACTTTGATTACATATCCTAACCCGTTGGGGACATCAAGTGAGGCCCTTATATAGCAATGGATAGCCACCCAGGGATTTGACCCCGATACCTTCTACTAACAACTTTCAACAGTCAACCACTTGAATTATCCCACCAAGATTATATATTAATATATAATGGTCTATATTTAAAAATTTAAAAATGGTCTAAATATTTACTACATTTAAAAGTAAAATTTTATGGAAATGACATTAATCAGTTGAACTTTGCATTAAAATTCATACTAAATGGCATGGATATTAAAAGTAATTGAAATGAAAATATATTGCATTATATAATGTTATGTTAATAATATAATATTGAATTACATATTAGTTTGAGCAATTAACTATTTTATTTCATATTAACTTTTCCCTATTTGCAATTTATAAAATGATTTCAAATTGGAATAGCTATAATAGAAATTATATTGGATTATGTATTGTTTAGTTAACCCCTTTTAGATTCCTAAACTTAAGGAAAGGTTTACACCATAGGGAATTTGATCCATCTCGACACTTGATAGAACCAAATTTAAGATGGATCTATGCTACTTGTCGATTTTTCAACCCCAAGGGACCTAATAGGTCATACATGATGGTAGGACCATGGTGACTAACTAATTTTGACATTAGGCGATAAGGACTTAGACAGCAACCTAAGGAACATATGTTATAACATACTTTGGCTTTGGAGGTGTGAGTGAAAAAACTAGGATGAGCTCTGATCAATGGGATCTAAGCTCAACTAGGTAAAAAAACACTCCAAAGGTACCATAACATGATTGAATCACTCGTGCTATCCCTTTTACGCATGTAATGGATGTTAAAATTTTGCAAACAACTTCCTTTGACCCTGAAAAATGAAGTGCAAGAGGACATGCAACTGCGTAGAAGACTGCTTGATTTGAACGGGGGACTAGAAGGTTTGTGGATGGATGAAGTCTTTTGTCTAGTGAACACCATGTGCATATTGGGTGGTAACAGTACAGTTTACAAATCAAGTGGCGCAATCTAGGGTACAATCTAGGGCATAAGTTGGAGATGTGTTCCATACAAGACACCCTCTATAAAAATTTGCATGGAGTTCAATAGTTTGGAATAGGGATTTTTCTTGCTTTTTGCAGATATTCTAGCCAAACATTTACATACAAGGCCACTTGGATACCCCATGGGTTTAAAGGCTTAGTCACCTCTCTAAATTCTTCAACCAAAAAACAATAATTAAAAAAAAACTTTGCATGTTAGGGTAGATATTGTTCTAAAAAATCCACAAAAGAGAATCTATACTAATTTGGAGTAATTTCTAGTGTAGATTTAATCTAAAAAAATCCATGAAATTTTTTCTTATTTTTTGGAATAGTTTAGTTAATTTCCTTGGGTTAAATTTGCTTAAATTAATTTTATGTTAATTTGTTTAATTTTATGCAATTTATTTACTAAAAATATAGAACCGTAAATGTTGTATTTTTCCATATATTTTACATAAGTTTCATTCTACATCTAACTACTAAAATGGTTGGGCATTAGATCTCCAACTCTTTACCATTTTAAGAAGTACTTTTGGAAATTGCAAATTTCAATTTCTTCAAAATAGAAAATATCATAGCAAGTATCATAATTTATGGAAATTTTTTAGGTCAATATATCACCCTAAAAATTTAGATTTCTGCTACTAAAAATTCTGCACTTTCTTTCCTATTTAAATATAGTTTTATTAAAATTTCGATTTCTGCTCCTAAAAAATCTGCACTTTCTTTCCTATGTAAATATAGTTTTATTTGAGATCTTGCCATTTTTAACTTGCAAATTTGTTTTGGACAACAACCAATCAATCAATCAATTTTATAAACATGTGTGTTTGGTTAAATACTAATTTTACTTGCTAAACCACCTTTGGATATTGACTAAGTGGGTATATTTGAATTCTAGAAATTTCTATAATCTACGGTCACATTGAATGGTACATAACAACAATTGTGTGTTTGGTTAAATACTAATTTTACTTGCTAAACCACCTTTGGATATTGATTAAGTGGGTATATTTGAATTCTAGAAATTTCTATAATCTACGGTCACATTGAATGGTACATAACAACAATGATACTTGAAGTTTACTTGGTTAATAGTGGTTGAAATTTTTATTTTGCATTGCCTAAGTAACTCCTTGTTATATTCTAGAAATTTGTTTCATTTGATGTGATGATTAATACAACTCATAAATCACACAACTATTAACTAAGTGATATAATTTATAGAATTATATCTTGCAAATTTTTGTACACCTTTCATTTGCATAAATCTCATGAGTTTATTTTTCTTTCATTGATTAATGAATGCATGAAGTTAATGACTTCTTATGCCTTATAGCTAATGTTCATGGTTCATGTTATTCTAGGAATTTCTATGTATTTAATCTACTTATTATTGTATACCTTAAATGGTTAAATGTTTATTTGAGAAATCAACTAAGTAACAACAAAATGTTTGAAGTCTAGAAACTTTGGTGAATCTTACCCATTCTTTTTTGTTTTTAACAAGAACGGTTAAGTGGTTTGTATTAGAAAAGAAATTACAACAGCAGATTTATGGATTCAATCTATTGGATTTCAAAAACCATAAAATATTGTTGTTCCCTTACAAAATGATCATTATCTTTAAATAACCCGCATATGTGATGGCTAATTTTTTTTACAAATTTCCCGAGAAAGAGAATGCAAAAGGTGAACATTTCAAGAGTAAGTTTGCAGGTGTCCTAAATTCTTTTGAATAAGATGACTGAAACTGCTCCTTTGTCAAGGTACCCAATATCGCTCCGAATTATTCCTATTGCAACTCATAAACCGATAATCAAGTTGTACTCCTTCATTTGCCATTTTGTCTACAAATTGATTGTTTGAGCGTAGGATATGAACAAAGTTGACAGGATTAAAATCGCTGATAAGACTGTTGAAAATATGATGCATCTTGTTGGAAGGATTTTTGTAATTTCTGACCGGCTTTCTTACCTCACAAATTACTAGTAATGAGTCTCTGTACACTATTAGGTCTCTAATTCCCAGGGTGAGTGTAATTTCCAGTCCTTTCAATAAAGCTAACTATTCCGCATGATTATTGGTGCTCCTGTCGAGTCCCCAAGTAAAATCTTTCTGTTTATTCCCCCCTGGATTAAAAAATAACCCCGCCAGCACNGAGTGTAATTTCCAGTCCTTTCAATAAAGCTAACTATTCCGCATGATTATTGGTGCTCCTGTCGAGTCCCCAAGTAAAATCTTTCTGTTTATCCCCCCCTGGATAAAAAAATACCCCCGCCAGCACCTATTATTCCCGAATTCCCTTTGGAGGTCCCATCAAAGAATAGAGTATGGCAGCCCAACTTTGTCCACCAATTTCTGAAAATTTTTGAGCTTTTTCGAATTTTTCAGTTTGAAGAAGCAGGTTTTTTAGCCTCCTTTGGAGTAGGATTGATAGGGCAGAGGAGATCTTTCATCCATATTTTTTCGGTGAAATTTAACGGCTCAAGCTGTAAGTGCCTCAATCCTTTGGAAAGAAGAGCTTCAATCCATAAAGATTTGGCAGCGGAAGAGACTCTAACAAGAGGATGATTCAAGTTTTCAAATAAACTTTTGTTTCTGGCTATCCATATCTTCCAGCAAACATATTTTGGTAGATCCATCCACGCCTTTGAGAAATATGGTTTTTTAAAGAGAGTAACTTGGTAATGGTCTTTCCAACATGTAAAGAAATCTTTCAAGTTTGTAGGAAGAGTAATATTGAATTTAAGCTCATTAAGAACTCAACACCATACCTTATTAGCAAACGAACGCTCCAGAAAGAGATGGTTCTGATTTTCCTACGCCCTTTTGCACAAAATGCAACGAGATGGGACTTCTATGCCTCTCTTTTTTAAGTTCTCAGCTGTCAGGATTTTTTGATAAGTAAAGATCCAGCAAAAAAAAATTATTTTAGGAAGCCCATGACTACACCAAACGTTTTTCCATATGCCTTCTTTTCTACTGTTGTTATGGACTAAATTATACCTAGCCTTCACGGTGTAGACTCTGGACTTTCCCCAACATTTGTAGTCTAGAAAGTTAATGTGGATTAGCAATGATCTTTGGAGGAACGTTTGCATCATCGTGTAGTCTTCCTTCAACCGTTCTGGAATTTCTAGATGCCTCCAACCTGCCCATCTACCATCGTTATGCCAATTCGAGATATCACTAATCGTTGACAAGTTTTGGCACTTCATCCATCACTTGAGATCCATGAGGTTATCACTATGCTGGATGTTGCCAACGTTGTCCTCCCAAATTATAATTTTTTTCCCATTGCCTGCTGACCAGCGAAGATCATTCTGGATGATAAAACCTGCGTTTTAGCACAATTTCCAGATTGAAGACACATTCCGGTGAGTTTGAATCACGTCTAGGCATCTATCTCTAGTTCCTGTAAGATATTTTTTCCTCAACGCCTCCTTCCACCATGCTCTGCATCATGAGATCAAGTTCCAAATGATTTTGGCCCCCAACGCTGAGTTCATAACTACCAAATCCTTTATTCCCGCTCCTCCTCTGTATTTCTGCTTGAAGACCGTCTCCCAATTGACCAAATGTAGCTTCTTGTTTCCATTTTGTTTTCTGCCCTGCCAGAGAAATCGTTTCAGCTCTTTCTGAATCTCCTGAACAATCGATTTGGGAGCTAAATATATGGAGCAAATAAAAATCGAGAAGGTTGTCAGAACAGCGTTTAAGAGGATCAATTTCCCAGCCAGGTTAAGCCAGATAGCTCCCAGAGATCGAGAAAAAATTTTAATTTTTTCTACCAGAAATTTCCAGTCTGATTTTTTTTTTCCTTTGTGTATCGGGACTCCTAAATATCTAAATGAGTTCCAATATGTGAATCCTTCATATCCTAGCATCCTAGGAATCCTGGCCATCGTTCTAGTCGGACAATTCCAGCCATAGATTTTGGTTTTATCCGCATTCACTTTCCCATCTGAGGCTTTGAGAAAAGTATTAATGACTTCTCTAAATCTTTCAGCAATTGTGACGGAGGCTCCACCTAAAAGAATAGTGTAATCTACATATTGTGCATGATTTGAATTTTTGACTCCTCTAGCTATCTTAAGACCTCTGAGATCCCCATTGTTTTGCATGGCCTGAAGCTTGTTTCTTAAAGAACTGGCTACAATGAGATATAATAGTGGGGAGAGCGGGCAACCTTGGCGGAGTCCTCGAGAGGCTTGAAAGAAACCAGTAGGCCTGCCATTTACAAGAGGCATGATCCATGGGTTTCTTATGCAGGCTTTGATCCATCTACAAAAGTTCTTGTAAAATCCCATTTTCTGCATGATATCAAAAAGAAATAAATGATTGACCCTATCAAAGGTGTTTGCCATGTCTAGCTTAATGGCCATACCTTCCTGGTTACGTTCTAAGCTGGAGTGAATGGCCTCTTGGACAATGATTATATTATCCATGATTTTCCTACCAGCGATGAAACCTCCTTGAGTTTCCGAGATAATCTTTGCCATGATTTTTTCCATTCTTGTTGCCAAAATTTTGCTAAGAATTTTGTAGGAGGTGTTGCATAAGGAAATGGGACGGAACCTTTCAATCGAAAGAGGATTTTTTTTCTTTTGGAATCAAAGTCAGGAAGGTGGAGTTTGTGGCTCCTCCAATTTTATCTTTTTTCCCTGGTCCAGTTTAGAATTTTTTTAAGATCTTCTTTGATGATGTCCCAAGCAACTCTATAGAAGTTGATCGTGAACCCTTCTGGTCCTGGAGACTTGTCTGGATGAAGGGTCCAGATTGCTTCAATAATCTCATTTTCTGTGAATGGTTTTTCCAAAACCTTGTTTTCTTCTTCAGAGATGCTTGGATGAATGATTGATAGCAAGTCCACTTGGGATAGAGGATCCGTCTCACCAATGTCAGAATATAGTTGATTGAAGTGATGCATTGCCAGCTTCTTGATATTGTCTTTACCGGAGATAATTTGGTTATTGATGTCTTTCAATCCATTTATAAAATTGAAGCTCAATCTGATTTTGGTTTGTTTATGGAAATAATTTGTGTTTTTGTCTCCTTCCTTTAACCAAAGCTGTCTAGATTTAATTCTTAGATCTCTTCTTCATGTATGGCTGCTTTTATAATTTCACAGTTAAGGACCTTTTCTTGAGCTAAGATTCCAGGAGTGACCTATTCTTCATCCATTTTGGAATGGAGAGCATCCAAACCTAATTGGAGGATCCTTTTAACAATGTCGGGTTCTGAGTAGGAGGTAACTGCCAAGTATTTCATGCAAGAGCAAACAACCCTAAGCTTTGATTCCCAAATGAAGCTAGCGGATCCAGAAAAAGAAGTATTCCAAGATGATTGAATTAGGTCAAGATTTTTAGTATTGTTTAGCCAAAGGGGGTTGAACCTGAAGGGAATAGGTCCCATATTTGAAGGTAAGGAGAAGGAAAGGGAAATGGGATTATGATCAGAAGTCGCTGAAGAAATAATATGAGAAGAAGGAAGAAAATATTTTTGAATGAAGGTTATACTTCCCAGAAACTGATCTAATCTTGCAGTGATGTGTCCAAGTCCAACTCGCTTGTTGCTCTATGTGTATTTCCCATTTTTGGGCATAGGATCCAATAGATCTAGTGCTGGCATCAGATCTTCTAGCTTTTTCTGAAAGGGTCTCTGATGATAGAGCCTCCTCTTTTTTCCAGGCTTGATTTAATTGTGTTGAAGTCTCCAGCGATGATAACATCTTTCCCCTGCAGGTATGTCTTGAGAGAGAGTAAATATTCCCAAAAATCCATTTTTTCTTTGTAATGGGTAGGCCCATATACATTGCAAATTTAAATCCTTTCCAGGTTTCTTTTATTTCGCACTTCTACTAATAGCCAGTGCATGTTTTCTTTTTTTGATTTTATGTCGAATTTATATGCTCTGTTGAATGTTGTTATTCCACCTGAAGCGCCTCTAGAACTAATGGCCTTCCCAATACTGAATTTCTAGAAGAGAGATGACATGTTCATAACCTCGACTTCTGGCATCTTTGTCTCTTGGATGAGCAAAATGTCTGGTTTCTCAATATTTATATTTTTTTTCAAAGCTTCTACCTTGATTGATCCTCCCAGACCTCTATAGTTCCAAGAGACTAGTTTCATAATTTCTTGGCTGCATGAGACCCTAATCGGAGCCTGAAGTCTCTGGCTCTATAATATTTGACATTCTGAAGCAGTCTGATATCTTCTATGCTGAGTTTCCTTCCTAGTTCTAATTCTCTTTATGCCTCTTACTCTCTCTGTTTCTTTTTGGATTTTCTGCCTCTTGTGGCTTGGGATGGCCCTAGCCCTGTTGTTTCCTAGGTTTCTTGAGATGATGATTGACCTGGAGATGCCAGCTTCGTGTTGATACTTCTTTGATTAACCATCTCTTCCCATGTTCCCCCATGGGATGGCGATCTTTCATAAGTTTTCTCCATGTTATATTCATTTGTTGCCACCATCTCTGCCCAATTCCCACCAGGAGAGGTCGATCTATTAGGAGCCTTTTCAGATACTTCTTCTACCACTATTGGGGAGATGGAAACTGAGGATTAAGTCCTTCTGCCTTCTATTCTATCTTCCTTGTTCTGGGCTTCTGGATCTGGTATTTCCCTTTATTTGACTTGGAGGGCATCAAATTGATTGTTGGTGAGAGTTCCTATTCTGGATCCGGGTAGTTCTTTACGAAGTGTTGGTATTCGTGAAATTTCCTGCATTTTAATGGGAGTTGCTCATAATCTACCTTTTGATAGAATTCCCATCCGTCCATGAACATATTAACTCCTTTCGGAAGTCCTTTTTCTAAGTCTACCTCTACACAGATCTTGGCACAGGCGAATAAAGTACCTTTTGGCTCGGCTTTGTCTATGTATCTACCTAATGAATTCTCGATTGACTGTAGGGCTTCATAATTCCAGGAATGGAGAGGAAGATGAGGTAACCAGACCCAGACCGACACTGCTGAAGGGGCATCCTTTTTTGGATCAAAATAAAGTGTCCAGCAGTTGAGATATAGACCTCGGGGGCCCATAAAATAAGGGCAAATTCAGAAGATAAGATCTTTATCTTCTTCTTTTTTAACAGGAAAGTGTAAAAACCCTTGCCGCATAAACAGTGTTGTAAACCCCTGGTGATGAGAGGCATCCAGTTTTTGGAGATCCATATCTCCATGGATTTTGGAGATGGCCAAATCCCAAAGAACTACCTGATCAGACCTTGCTCGCTCAGAGATAAAGCTTTCATTCGTGAAGCTGCCAACATGATTTGAACTCTTGGCACTGCAACTCGTTTCAAAAAATTTGAGACTGGCGTTAGCCCTGCAGAGATCGGGGTGGTTGCAACCAAGGCTTGAAAGGCTAGATCAAGGTTACTTCGAGGTTCGTCCGGAGGAGGATCTAGCGAATGAGATGCCATGAATACAGCCTGGGGACCATGAGGACAAGGGATGCCCAATAGATGAGAAGCTTGCAGATGGTCTGCCCCATCTCACGGCTACGGCCTACACAAAACCCTACGCAGTACGATCTCTAGCAAATAGACCAGCTTCGACCAATCACGCCCCATCTTATCTTACCCATTCTAACTATAAAATGTTTGGCCATATTTTTGTAAAAATAATCAAATTTATAAGGATTTTATATAGTTCATGGACATTTTGACCATGTTTAGAGTAAATTATTTTTATCATGTGAGATTTTGGCAAATATTTTTAGAAAAAATGGAAATTGGTGAATCTTTTTTGGAAACAACCACAAAAATCATCTCGTTGGCTAAATTTCTATCCTAAGATTTTCCTTGCATTCCTTGAGTTTTCATAACTATTTGTTGAACAATCCTTCTTAGATGCATTTCTTGTTGTGGATTTTAATGATGAAGAGGATTTGATGAATAAGGCCAAGTCCCCATCTATCAATACTCAACATATCTTTTCACCTTTCTTGAATGATACCTTGAAACAAGGCTAAGGCTTCAAATTCATTATTAGATGCAACCCTTAGACCCAAAAAAAAGGACAAATATGTATTTCCCTCGAGATCAATTATGACCCTCCACACATGCCCTTTACCATTGAATTCTTTTAAGAAATTATCTTTCTATAGTTTCCCCGTTTGACTATAAGTATCCCCATCTATTAGTTTTTCCTCTAATTAGCTAGACATAATTTCTCCTTAAGTTTATTTTTGAAAAGGATCCAATACATATTTCTTTGTCTATGTTTATTAAATTCATTTTCAACTCAATGGTGGTATACATTTTGTTCTCCTAAGAATGAGGAATCTCTTTCAATTGTAAGGTGTAGGGCATATTGTTATATAGAAAAGATTCATTTCTTAGGTTAAACTTATTATCTAAGAAATGTTTGAGTACCTTTCCAAAGACATACTCATCTTTGGCTTTGATGATTTATATATTATGTATTCCAAGAAAAATTAATCTACCTAAGTCACACAAATTTCTTATGGTGTTCCAAATTATTCTAACCACTATCGTTTCTTTTTGTTCTATCACCTTCTAATTTAACTCCCATGACACTTTTTAGATAAGGGTATTGTTGAGGCCAATAAATTCGAGGGCAACAACAGCAAGGGATTCTCCCCAGTCAATGTTCCCAACTAGCCCGTGACTGTTTGGTATGGGGAATCCGTCTAGTTTGCGGTCTGGCTACCGTAGGTCAAGTAACAAAAACAAATGGTTTTACCGGTTGCGGCCCGGTCCACCATGTATATTTTTTGTATTTTTTACTTTAAGTATGATATGCAAGTGCCTATCTAACATGCAGATTGATGAAGAATGTGCGGAGTGGTCACAATGTGATGCGCAGGTTCTTACCTCTCGTCTTAGACTCTCTCGCATCTAAATCACACACAACTAAAAAAACAATATTAACTAAGTTGTCCCTAGGGAGAAAGATTATCAATTCATGAGTAATGTAATACTGTTCATATGTTAAGATAAATCACAGATAGTTGTTCTTAGAATCAAAATACATAAACATGAATAAAGATATGCACGACAAGATAGCTCATCATCTATTAAAACATTCATTACTCATACTGGAAATTATCACAAAATAAACCAGAGAACATTCAAATAAGAACATAGGTTCAGAAAGTTAGAACGATCTCACAGTTAATGAAACACAGCTGAAAACGAAATAGTTCCCCTTCAACATTGTTCATTTCATCACATTTGAACATTCCACACAGCACTTTCTCCAACAGGAAAAATTGTAATTTCATTATTACAAAATGAAATAGTTCCTCTTACAACAAGTAGTTCACAAGTTTCTCCAGGAAAAAGCCCCTCTCCTATCTAATTCTTCTATATTTATACAAAAGCAAATTGTTGGGCTACCCACAAATGACTCTTGGGCTTCCCCAACGCTTCACCTCCCACATTTTTCTTACATTAAGTGCTTATAGAATTTACAATATATTACAATCAAACAAACAAATAAAGCATTTATGAGGAGGGCCCTGCTTGACTGTTCAAGAACTTCTTCCATGCTAAATATTCTGAGGCAATGTTTTTGAACTCAGAAGGTTCTAAAAAATGAATATTGATTTCAAATTTAGAGGCCTGGTTTCTTATTACTTCGATCCTAGCTGAGCTCAGGCATAGTTGATCCTCTAGAAACTGTACGCTGACTGCTAAATGAGCTACCTCATTTCTCAGGGTCTGCTCGTCTAGGGCCTTGATATGATGAATCCTTTGCTCATCTTCCTGATATATACTCTGCAACATCTCCAAAAACAGGTTGTGGTCTGGAAAGGTGTCCATTCTTTGTTTAGCAGCAACCTAGCAGCGATTTTAAGTAATCAAAAGTCTCCTATAGAAGTCTGTACAAGCTCCCTTTATCTTCTTTACATCCTTCTTGAATTCTCCGTCTGTGTTTATGGCCCAATTCCAATAAATCATAGTTGTGTCTCGGGCCTTGTTGATCTTTTGCTGGCAGGTCCGTAGGGATTTCCTCATTGGCCTCTAATCTCTCCATTCTTCCCATCAGGACTTCTAAAATGTCCTGCGATCTATCCACAAAATATGAAGAAGTTTCCAAATTTTCTTCTAGCCTATTGTCTATCTGCAAAATCTTGCACCTCTCTTCTTCTATGGATATTTGTAGCCTGTGCATCTTGCTCATTTGTGCTAAAACATGCTCCTTGAAAGGCTAAAGGTTAGCTTGTTGTTCCCTAGCTTCTTCTAGAGCTGCTACTAATGAAGTAACATGTTCTTTAAGCTCTGCTGTCTGCACCTGAGATTGCCTCTTTGACTCCTCCAAGGCGGCTTTATGTAACTCCAACTCCCCTATCTTACTTAGCAACTGATCCTTTTCAATCCTTAGCCCCTGACATTCCTGCTGCAGTTTTTCTAGACTTTCCTGGGCAACATCCAAAGATCTCTTCTCTACTTGGAGGAACTGGAGCTCTGCTTTTGAACACTTTATTTCATGTTGCATGTCTTCAAACTTTCCTCTCTCTCCCTTCTTAGCGTGTCTTTTAGTTAGGCAGCAGATTTCTTTGACTATTCCAGGTCAGTCATTATCCGATCCACATTGTCCTCAGAAGCATGGATCAATGCTGCTCCAGCTCTGATAGTGAATCTTGGGTCCTTGTCTGTCCCATACACCATGGTTGTATTATTTATCATTTTCCCCGACTGCCCCCCAATCTCGACTTTCCTCTCGGTCCTCTTCACTATTCTTTTTGTTTCCCTGTCTTAAAAAATAGTGTTGAAGTCCGGCACCTCTTCCCCTTTCTTCCGCTTGAAAGGGATCAGTCTTAGGGTAGGAACAATAGCCTATCCTAATGTGCTACTAGAAGCTGCCTCAGGTTCTTGGAAATCAGGATTACCCATATCCTGAACCTGAATGTCTACAAGATTGGAAGCTTGTTGCTCTGTCATGGACCCTGTAAGCTCTAATCTTTCTGCTTCCTGCTTCCTAAGTTCCTCATCCATTTTCCTTTTCCTTTCTTCTTCTTCACTCCTGGAAGCTTCTTCTGCACTTCTAGCTGCTTCTTGTTCAGCTTTCCTCTTTCCTTCCTCCTCACTTCTGAGCCAACTTTCGGCCTCCTGTGCTAGTCTCCTAGCATCATCATCTCTTTTTCTAGCTTCCTCTTCCTCTGCTTTTTTCTGCTCATCTTTCCCTTTCCCGCCTTTAGTAGTGATTTCTTTTTAAATCTTCTTTTTAATGTAGTTATGTTTTCTGCATTCCATAAAATTGATTCGTCTTTATCCCAGTTGTTTGTATACTCAAAATGTACATTTGCCTCCCTGCAGTGTTCTGCCGCTTTATTATGGAAATCGTTCCTATGGAAGTTTATTTCCCCAAAATGGAACTTCCCCAATTCTTCTACAAATTCATCGACTTTCTTAACTCTTGAGAACTTATAGCTTCCAAACCTGAATGGTAAGGGAGGATAAGTTGCCTTCTTATGTTCAAATAAAAAACTCCCTATGCCATCCAAGAAGACCTTCCTGACTGCATCCTTGTGTACCACATAATTAGTGGCATATTTTGGGAGTAGTGAAGGTGCTCTGGAGCATCCATACATTCTGATATATAGTCCATCCTCTGTTAAGTAGTAATCCGCATATTCTTCAATAACCTGCAACGCTTCTTCCGACATGCAATTGCATTCTTTTAAGAAAATCAATGTATATAATGGCATAATGAAGTGTTCACACACTTCTCTATAGTGACTGTGGTACTTATGTGCCCACAGTGGCTTGTAGGCTGAGTAGACTGGTGTTCTCTCTCGGTCCCAAATACACCTCAGGTTTGGGAAGGGTTGGTTGCACAGTATGCAATCAATCAGTATAGAGCTCATGTAGAACTCTGCTTTTTTCTAGGACACTCCTCCCAAGGCTGAAGCAATGCAGGCTGAGAGGCTGTTTGATACAATTTTTGCCCAGTTGAACACGGTCCCTTGGGTTGTAACATAGAAGATGATAGGAACCCACCCTAACTTAAAACTTTTACCGTGGGCTCTCTCGAAAATCCTATTCAGCATTAAGGCGATGAACCTATAAGGGGTACTTAAGGTGGCAATGTCATATTCCCCTGATGGCCTAGTTCTGAAACTCTTGACAGGTACCAGCATTCTTTTCAATGTCTCAACTAGGTCCAGATTAATTTTCTTTAGCCAGTCTTCAGTCAAGTATACCTGGGCTTCTGGTAAGTGGTAGGCTAGTGATACGTAACCAAGGCTATAAGCAGCATAACCCTATTTATCAACGTTGGCCAAAATCATGGTAGTTACGTATGCCCTGGGCAGAATCCATCCAATCACCTCTGAGCATGGGAAAATCTCAGGTCTGGTAGCAACCCTCATCAAAGCAGATCTCTCTATATTTACATATATAGTTTCTTCCTCAAAACCAGTGTCAGGTACCTCCCGATGTGTTATCAGTCTATAGATATCCCCCCATTTATATTCAGGTTCCACACCCACTATGCATCTGGTGTCTTTGTAAGTGTATTCAACTTTGGTGACAATTTCAACATCGGGTTCCTCCTCCACTATAGGGGCTTTCTTCTTCTGCCTTTTAGACATCTCATATTCGGAAGGATTTCCCTATCATACACAAAATCCTTTAGGTCCTATTGAGCCATTTCTAAATAATATTCAAAGAATGGAGATAAACTACATGAGCATTTACCTCATTTAGGCTAGTCATGATTGAAGCTATGAAAAATAAACAAACAACATTTAACTACCAAGTGTTCCTGCACAAAAATGAATCTGCAAAAAGAGCTAAAACTTGCCCATGACTAAAAAATTGCGTAATCGACTCATAACATCATGGCCTCACTAAAATGAAGAAAATCCCCCCCCCATCAAGGAAAAAAATTTCAACTACACCCTCGGTGCTATGAAATAAATCGTCCTATTCCCAATATTGTCCGAAACGAGGTGCACTTCAAAACCGTGACCCTAGTCCACAAGAAACGCAAGCAACCCAATGACTGGGAAACCAAAACCTCGGTACTTCAAAATAAACGAGAAAACGCCTTCCTCTGCAAATTAACAGGGAACTACCCTCCCTGAGCGGCCACACACAGACTGGGGGGGAACTGGTGCAAACAGCGTAACGCTCATCTGCACCGATTTCCCAAACAGCCGGGTGCGATTCAGAAACTCATAATGGCAGTGAAATTAATCATTCCAAAAATATAAAAAAATAAATAAAAAACCCACCGGACAGCCATACCATCTACATGAACTATATAAGCACTGAAAAACGCAAAACCTAGGTATTCATTAACCGCAGAGGTGGGAACTAACCAAGGGTGACAACCCTAGTTCAACAATTCAAAAGGAAGAGGTAGAAATGAGGAAAAAGGCCTACATGTCAAGGCGTTGTGCGACTGGCGAGAAAAATCCACAAACTTCCACGGCAGTGCCACCTAGGAACGAGGTACCGACAGTGAGTACAGTGTCCTGCTTGAAATGACAACAACAGCGCGGGAAATTCATAGAAAAATAATAGAAAATAATAAACCCCAATCCCCAATATATACATCTCGGTAAACAAACAATCGGCGGGAAAACATGACCATCGGGCGGCAAAATGACTAGGGGATCAGTGACCATGTTAGCTGCTTCTCCGCAACGGTGGATGGTTAAATGACTACAAGATCCACAGTTTCAAATGGAACATCAGCAAGAGCAACAAATAAAAAACTTCGCATCGGATTTCACCAGACTAAGACCTCGGACCAATAGTTGGTTGAAGCGCCACAACAGCGGAAACCGTAAAGACACCAAGTTTCGTAGACCAATCAAAATCGAAGGTAAAACAAACAAGACTTAAGTGAAAAAAATCAGCAAAGCGGCAAACATAAATCAAACTCAATTGGAAGAATAGTCCCTTCTAGAGCCGCAACAGCGAAAGCTACAAAACTATAGTCTTGCGAATCAAAACAGGCAAGGATCGAAAAAATCAACATAAACATCGGGGGGCTTGCAATACATCATCCACGACGACAAAAACTGTAGAGAAAAAAAGTCCCGACGGTATTCCAATAATCCCACCGATAATAAGAAAATAAAAATAAAGTGCATCGGAGGTAAGTACACCATGGATCGAACTGTCTTTCAACTGCATCTCCGCAACGGCGGGTGCATAGTTAACTGTATTTTCGATTCATAGTCTCAACCGCTTCCGACAGCGGGGCAAAAAATCAATGCAAGCCGTAAAACAGCACTAGCCTAAAAATATTCCTTGAACAAACATCAAGCAAACCCAAAAAGCTGAGCAAAACCGGATTAAAAGGAGGGTCCCGAAATTTTTTAGAATTTTGGGAAAATGTTGCAGCTGCAACAGGTCTGCAATCTAAACCTTCTCCATGGGCTCATGGTTAGTGAGTAGGAGGAGGGTTGAGGTGGGGAATCCCTAGAGGATTCCATCTCAATCGTTGAAGGCCTCAATCTCCATTTTGTGATCTAATATGTCTATCTTAAGTTCATTGTTTTCCAATGTTTTTCTTTACACCTTCTCCTCTACTACATTCCCTATGGTCTATTGCAATTTAATGGTATGCAATGCAGACATATATTCTACATATAGGAATTTCTTTGAAACTTGGAAATCATTAGGCTTTTACTTTTAGGTTTTCTACCCTTACCATTGGTAATTTTTAAAGCAAGCATTTTCAAATACTTATTGAAATCAAATGATTTGTGAAAAGACTCATATTCCTCTAATTCATAAGCATTGCTAGCATATTGAATTTTTTAAGCTTGATGATTTCTTTGAGATGGGGAACCTTGTAACTAGTTGTCATATTTGTATAAATATCTTGAAGTTTTAACTTAGGATGGCATCATGAACAACTTCCAAATTCTCATTGTGCATGGATTTCAACATCAAGGATGTTCTAATTATAGGATGTAACACAATGGTATTAGGTTAATTGATGTTTTATACATCTATTAATGTTATGGATCCATACCCTCATCCATCATCCCCTCCTTGTTGGTTGGAGCATGTATCACTTGAAGCCATGGGCTTCTTTGGTGGGGGAGGTTCTTCCTTTATATGACCATTATTTTTCCTTCTATTATTTTTTCTAGGGGAATCCTCCCATCATTATATCTCCCTATACCCACAACATTTATTGTAGTGACATTCTATTAGGTTTCCCTTTAGTTGAGTTGCCTTGGGTGCTACTAAAAAGTATGTACATGTATCTCCCTAACTGGCTTTGTTCAAAGTTACAGTGAGAATTCCTTTAGACCATGATGATTAAAATGATCTCCAAATTAAAAAATTAAAGAAACAGGGATGTTTTGACCCACCTTGGTAACAATGACTCCTTGGTAATCAACATTATCATCAACATCAGTGTCTTGGTCCTCTTCTTTGTTATGCCCAAATCTAGAGGATTCAATACTAAAATATCCCCTCTATTCCTTCAAGACACGTAATCATTATTGATTGGTATCCTAAACTATTATTCCTTTGGGTGCTTGCATGCCATTCAAATCCATTCACCCTATTTTTCATATTATCCTAAAAAAAATTACGGTCATAATGCCTCAAAGGCTCCCAATATGTAGCTCCAAATAATTTATTCGAACAACAATGTTTTGGTNAAAATATGTCTACACAACTTTGACAAGATAAGTTTTCCTTTGAAAAAATTAGAGAGGTGATGTGAGTGCTCCATAAAAACATATTATTTCTCAAAGTAACAATATGCCTCCCCCCTTAGGATCTACTTCGATTATTTAGTTTATCAATTAGGGTATCTATATTCTAGCAATTGTGACAGCTCAAAAACAAAACGGTCATTCATTGTATAGAAGTTATTTGCATAAAACTATGGGGCGACATACATGTACATTCCTGTTCTAAGTGTGGATAGTTTTCTTTAGGGACATTCAATATATGAACATATGCTAGAACAAAATTTTGTAAACCATAGTTGACACCAAATGAAAGGATTTTGTCCAAGGGAATTTCAAGACTTTCCAATAGATCTTACAATTGATAATATGACCCTAGTTAAAAGTAATAATCATCATCTAGTCTACTGACCAAACAAGACAGTGATGCATGTGTTTTGTATTGGCCTTAACAAATTTTTTTTAGAGGATCCAAGCAATCATATCAAACATGAGCTTGAAATTAGTGATTAGATACTCTAGTTAGTCACTAAGTAAATCAAGGGATTTTTTCTCCGCAAATTAATGCGTAGATGATTGGGTGTTTATTAAAGTAGTTCTTTTTATTAAATGATAAAAATGATCAGGGTTTGGTCACAAAAACACATTGTATATATATTGAGATAAGTTGATAATAAAATTATTTTAATGGAAGATTAGATTTTAATATTTAGATCATAATGATAGATGTGTCATTTAAGATTAATTATCCACAATTTCTACTGAAGTTTTCAGGGGTCCATTGTATAGTATTTCTCATAAAAGTTGTGAGACTTTTAGTTAAAATGTAATGTATGTTTTGTTGATATCAAATTCAAAAAATTGTGTTTCGGATTTAGGTGTCATGGTCGTGTGCATAAGACACTGACTATGGTGATGGAGAGTGATTCAAAGAAATAATCAATGAAATAAATGATTAGGGCATTTCCAAATTTTGGAATTAGTTAAAATGGTTAAGTATGTGAAAATAGTGATGATCCATTAATAATAAATAATACATGACTTTGGACAAAGGTTGAGAATGCTCATCCATTGGTATCAAATGATGATATCACTTAGGAGATCCTGGATGAAATTGATATCACATGTACTTTGGCAATTCAATACACCTCAATAAATGTGCCTCTCATATTTTGGTAACTACGGTTCATATCTAGTTGGGAAGTAAAAATCATCCCATATCAATCCAAATAGATTCCTTTAATGTTTCATTAACTTTATTTTTCTTCTTTTGTATATGTCCATGTCTTGTGTAGTTATATACTATTAGCAATCAACATTACAATTTATAATAAAAACACTCACATCATAACATTTATACAAAACACAACTTTTCAAAATTCTCAAGGGGAAGAAACTCAAATATCATATAAAAATGAGAAATGATTACATTCCATGTTTAACTCATGTCTAATTCTTTTACATTCACATGGAGTTCTTCAGACACTCTACATTGTTCTTAAATTCCCCTTTGAGTCTCCTCGTATATTCTACAACCATACCATCTAAAGGCTCAATCCCATATTGTTGGACTTGGCTATACTATCTTGGAATTTACTTGGCTTGGATATACGACTTGGCACTGAGATCTTAGCTCTACAATGATTTTGGAACTCCTAGCTTGGCTCGATTTATCTCTACTCACACCCTGTTATTTTTTGCGAGTAAATAGCCTTTATTTTCAATTCTAAACTCTTGATCTCTCATGACCACATTATAAATTCCTGGTGTCCCCTCCATTTATGAAAAAATACCAAAACATTTTTACTATAAGTACTCCATAGTACCAATTTCACAAGCCCAAACTAAAATGTTCCTTGCTAAGTCAGATACGCCTAAAATCTATGTATCTTGGAATTGTTTCTAATCATAAATGCATCTATCCTAACTTCTTGTTTATATAAGTAGTATTTTTAGAAATAATGGGACATTAATTCTCCATTGCCTAAAAAGGAACCAAACTATTGTCATTATTCTTCCTTTACGAGGTAATTAACTAGACTCCACTATGACAAGTAGTTTGTTTCATCTTATTCTTGTAATCACTTATCCTTCACAGGGCTTCAATAGTTACATGTTGACCTTAGTTGTTTATGATGCCTTCTTGGATTCTTGGAGGTTATACTAGCACATGTCAATGTGTGTTGACTTGGATTAATTACATCATACCTATGTGTTGTACACATGGATCTCTAGTTTTGGTTTTTACTATTGATGAGGATGACCTAGAGTTTTCTTTTCCTCTCCAAGTGTCCTGGGTTTTCCTCACTTGGGTTTATTCTTGGGTTTTTTTAGGATATTTCATGAATATGAAAATATTAACTCGGAAGTTTGGTTGAATTTTTCTAGTACTCAAGTTTTCTCTCATTGAAGTCTACCTTTATTGAGCTTTCTTGCTTCTAAAAGTTTATGTTATGCACCAAATTTTAAAAATAACATAAAAATATAGATAAACAGTAATCCAACACAGAGAATCAAATAAAGATTTGAATAAGAAGCCTCTTCAAGGGGGGAACCTCCTTATACAACAAGACCATATGAGATGATCCTAAAATTAGGTCCCCTTGTTATATAATATCATACAAATGATACAATTACAATTAAGATCCTATCCGAACATAAAATTACAATTAAGGTCCTAGGATACTCCTAAATACAATACTAGTATAATAATTTAAATGTAATGTCACATTATATAGGGCTTAGCATGCCCCTACCCTTCAAACAAGTGTTTTCCTCAATACTTGATTAACTATGGGTGGTTTGCATGAAGAAATCATCTTCCCATGTCACCTATTCTATTGGAAGGTTATTCCACTTGATAAGGTACTCAATAATTGTTCAATTTCATAGTTTCTTTATCATTGTGTCAAGGATTGTTTCAGCTTCTAGTATTAATTTTTTTTCTTCATCAATATCTGATAAAATAGGATGAATTGAAAACTTGTCACCAATTACCCTTTTTAGGAAAGAATTATGGAATAATATATGTACATGTGTAGATGGAGGATACTACAATTTGTAAGACATACTTTCAATCCCCTACAACATCTTATCGGGACAATAGTACTTAAGTTTTAATTTTTTATTCTTATTTTGTTGTTTGATGGGACATCTATTTGTATGGTTGTAGCCTCAAAAATACCCAATACCCTACTTCAAACTCCCTTCCACCATGATGTTGATTTGATTGTTGTATCATCCTATTTTTTTAAAGCCAAGATATCTTTTAATAGTTGTAGAATTTCTTCTTGGTTCTCCATGTGATCCTCTATTTCTTGAACCTTAGCTTTATGTATCAAGGATGATGTGATGGAAGGAGGATGATAGCCATAAAGTGCCAAAATGGTGAAATTTTTTATGAAGTATGGAAATATGTGTTGTATCACCAATCTACTAAGGAAAACTAATTGACCCATTATGTTTGTTTACTAGATGCAAACCAACAAACATACCCTTCTAGGCATTTATTCACAATCTCAGTTTTCCCATCAAATTGAGGATGGTAAGAGGAGTTCTGAGCCAATTAAGTGCCCAAACAAGAAAAAATTTCCTTCCAAAAATCACTTACAATATTCTTGGGGATATTAATTATCACTATACTAATCTTGGGGATTCCATGTAGCTTCTAAATGTTTTCCATGAATGTTGCAGCTACTATACTTGCTTTAAAAGGATGAGAAAGAGAGAAGAAATGCGCATGATTTGTATGTATATCTGCTTCTACCATGATAGTAGTCTTTATTTATTCATGGTACATATGTGATCAAATTCCGTAATATCTCTTCCCAATGCTAACTTGGTATGGCTAATGGTTGTAAAATATTTGGTGACTTGATTGTGTCTCCATTATTTTGTTGGTAAACCAAACATTCTGCCACAAAATTTTGGACATCAGTTGTAATACCTTCCCAAAAAAATCCTTATTGATCATGTGGTAAGTTTTCAGAAACCTTTATAATCCTCCAATAGGAGAAGTGTGTAATTCTAAAAGGACCTTCTGTTTGAGTTGAAAATGTTACATAAATATAGGCAATCCTGATACCTTAGTGAATCATCCAAGTTCCATACAAATTTATCTAAGAGCCAGGGTCCTTTTGTAGTTGTTGAATTATCTTGAATGGATTATGATCTTGTTTCCATCTTATCCTTGTTTCTTCCACCCAATCAGATTACATAATGGAAATAGATCAAAGTAATCCCTATGTGTCATCATCGTTTCCTAAAAGTGCATCTGCCACCACTTTATGTTTCTTTTTTGTAGATAAATTCAAAGTCATAATCTAGAATTTGTGTAACACATATTTGTTGCTCTTATGAAGATAATCATTGTTATACAAAGTACTTAATACTGTCATGTTGTTCTTACCTTAAATTGTCTTCCTATTAGGTAAGGGTTTCATTTCTTAATTGCATGCAGTTTGGCCAACATTTTCTTTTCATAAATTGGTTTGAGAAAGTTTCTTCCTTTAAGTTGGAAACTATCAAAGATAAGGGACCTTCCTTCTTACATTAAAACTTCACCAATGCAATGCTCTGAGGAATCACACTCCATAATAAAGGTTTTTGTGAATCTAGGCACCGTGGATAATACATGAGTTATACACATAACTACTTTATGTTTTTCAAAATCTTTGGTTTCTTCTTTGGTCCAAGAGAATGGCTCATTTTTCAACAACTGTTAAGCCATAAATTTTGTGCACAGTTTCCCCTGTAGTGTGGTATTTTACCCCCTATATGGTGGTGTATTACATATTATTGATGTAGGATCAAGTCTATTAGTCAGTATATTAGTTTTTATTTTACACCTCTGCCTCCTATATATAGGAAGGATATATTTTAGTTTGTGTAAGCATTGTATATTATCTTGTCTTGGGTACACAATACATTGTGTAAGGAGGTTCCTCCATTGAAGAGGATTACTATTAATCTCTATTATTCATTATTAATGCATTGATTACTCTCTTATTTTCAATTTATTCTCTTTCTATGCTATTTCTCGGACTTGGTCACACAACATTTGGTATCAAATATCTTTCCTCGGGACTGGCTTTTGCAAAATGAGTCATCTTGCAATTTTTGCTAAAAAATAATTCTACAAGGATTCGAAGATAGAGGTTAAAAACCCACTTATAAAATAGACCTATATATCTCTATTATGAAATTTAGATCCTGATACATTGCAGTTTGGGAGATATTCACATAAGAATCTAGGGTTTTTTACTAGGCCAAAACCTAGTCTAAAACATGTGTTCTAGTGAAAAAATACATATCTGAGGCATACAAAATCAAAATTGAGTGAGAATTGTTGCATCTAAAATAATATGGACCAAGGTATCTATGTTAGGATTAATTAGCATCAGAAATGAAATATTGGACATATGGAATACTGTACAATTTATCTCTTCTAGATAGGCCAAAAATACGAAGTTTTGGGAGATTTGCAATAATTTTTTATTGGGACATACAATTTAGGTCAGAACTAAGGAATAAATAGGACACATCATGGTAACACAGGCCAAATTTTCATACTTAGAGAAGTTTAAATTCAAATTTTATCTCAGTTACAAGTCGACCCTGAAACAGTCTTCCAATTAGGGTTTGAAACAGGTGTTCTAGGGAAAAATGTCATATCTGAGGCATCCAAGATCCAAATTGAGTGAGACCTATTGCATCCAAAAGAAGACAAACTAGAGTACCTCTGATAATATTTTCAGCTGAAGAAACAAAATATTGGACATGTGGAATACAATACAATTATAATCTTCTATATAAGCCAAAAATAAGAAGTTTTGAGATTTGAAATAGTGTTTTATTGGCACATATAAATTAGTACAAACCTGTGGCATCAGAAAGTAGACACATAAGGATACAACAGGATGAATTTTTATACCCAGAGGAGCTAGAATTCCAATTTTACCTCAGTTTTAAGTCGCCCCTAAAACAGTCTTCCAACCAATGTTTGAAAAAAATTGTTCTAAGGAAAATTGTTATATCTGGAGCATCCGATATCCAAATTGAGTGAGACCTGTTGCATAATGACCATAGTATCTGTGGTATATGTTTCAGAGTTAAATTTAAAATATCAGACACTTGGAATATTGTACAAGTTCAGCCTTGTAGATAGGAAAGACTTTAAGAAGTGTTGGGATAATTGCAATATATTTTTACTAGAGCATCCAAATTAGGTCAGACCTGTGGCATCGAAAATAGGACACATTAGGACACCACAAGACAAAGTTGTAGGCCTAGAGGAGCTGAAATTTTAAATTTATCTCAGTCCAATTCAACCATAAAACAATATTCCAATCAAGGTTTGAAGAAGGAAAAACTATAGTTCAAGCAGTGGTATATCATAGAGCACCAACAAGCAGTCTCCAAATACTGAAGATGTCCAAAAATAGGATGGAACAACATGTAGATCAACATCATAGTCAAAGGATTTTTTAAGAAGGAAAAATCATATGGGAACTTGAAGAAATCCTTGAAACAAGGACCAAACAACTATGAAATCAAGCTATTATTGAGTACCTCATCAAGTGGAAGAACTTAATAGTTGTAGATTTGACATGGGAAGATGATTCCTTCACAGAGATGCATCCACAAATACCCAAGCATTGAGGACAACGGTTGTCTGAAGGGGAGGGGCATGTTAAGTCCTAAATCTTGGGCATAGTGGACCCCCATATAGTGTGGCACTTTACCCCTTGTATGGTGGTGTATTACGTATTATTGATGTTAGGATCAAGTCTATTAGTGGGTCTATTAGTTTTTATTGTACACCTCAGTCTCCTATATATAGGAAGGATATATTTTCATTTGAGTAAGCATTGTATATTATATTGTCTTGGGTACACAATACATTGTGTAAGGAGGTTCCTCCCTCGAAGCGAATTGTTATTCATCTCTATTCTTCATTATAAAGGCATGGATTACTCTCTTATTGTCGATTTCTTCTCTTTTTATGTTATTTATGGGATTTTTTTGCATAACATTGCAACCAAAAAGTGCATCTAATACCACTTTATGTTTCCCTTTTGTAGATAAATTCAAAGTCATACTCTAGCATATTTGTAACCCATATTTATTGTTCTTCTGAAAATAATCATTGTTCTACAAAGTACTTAATACCTTCATGGTGTTCTTACCTTAAATTGTCTTCCTATTAGTTAAGGGTACCATTTCTTAATTGCATGTAGTTTGTCCAACATTTCCTTTTCATAAAATGGTTTGAGTAAGTTTCTTCCTTTAAGTTGGAAACTCTCAAAGATAAGGGGCCTTCCTTCTTACATTAAAAATGCACCAATGCCACGCTTTGAGGAATCACATTCCATAGTAAAGGTTTTTGTGAATCCAGGTGTGGCTAATACAGGATTTGTACACATAACTATATGTTTTTCAAAATATTTGGTTTCTTCTTTGGTCCAAGATAATGCCTTTTTTACAATAACCTTGTTAGAGGTGATTTTATTTTACCATGAATATTAATGAACTTGTGGTGGTAGCCTATCAATCCTAAGAATCCTATAAAATTAATAAAGGTTTTAGGAATTGAGCATTCCATAATAGATTTAATTTTGGTAGGTCCACTTTCACACTTTCACGAGATACAATATGAACCAAATATTCAACTTCATAAACCTAAAAGGATCACTTAGAATTCCTTCCATATAATTGGTTCTCCCCCAATAGTTTTGAGACCATGTCCAATTGTTGAACATGATCTTACCAAAAAAAAATGATAGATTAATATATCATCAGAAAATACTAACACATATTTTCTAAGGAAGAGTTTTAAAATATAATTCATCAAGATTTGAAATGTTGAAGGTGCATTCGTAAGGCCAAATGGAATCACCCAAAAATCATGTGTTCTGAAAGTTGTTTTAGAAATGTCTTCTTTCCTCATTCTGATTTGATGATATCCATAATGGAGATCCAACTTGGTAAATCAAATTTCTCCCTATAATTCATCTAATAAGTCATAAATGACAGGAATAGGAAACTTATATTTATTATTCATCTTATTGAGCTCTCTAGAATTTTGACACATACGCCAGGAACCTTCTTTTTTGTGAACCATCACCATTAGTGAAAATAAACCACCTTGGATAGGTTTAATGATGATTGCATCTAACATTTCTATAACCATATTCTCAATCTCACTCTTTTGTGCATATGGTTACGTGTAGGGTTTTAAGTTAGGTGGTACACTTCATGGTTACAAGTGAATAAGATTGTCATGATTTCGAGTAGTTCAAATACCTTTAGACATATCTCCAAATACCTTGGAATGATTTTCAATAACTTGTTGGAGTCTAATTGAATAGAGGGTATAGATGTGTGAACATCTACTAAGCACAATTGTGCAATTATACCATGGTGTCCCTTTTTTAGCAATTTTCTCATCTTGTTATATCTTATCACTTTAGAGGATTTGCCTAGAATACATTTGAGTTCGATTTCATTTCCTTCTAAAGATATTTCATGAAAATTTCCTAAAAATTAAGAGTTGTTGTTCCCAATTATTGTAGCCATTGGACCCTTAGTACAACATCAACACCACCCATTTGTATTACAATCATTGGACTATCCAATAGATATTCCCCCATAGGGATATTAATACCTTGGCACTTCCATGAAAAATTTATGATACCTCCATCTACAATAATTACTTGAAATTGAATATATAAATAATTTAGGAAGTTTGGCTAATTTGCAATTAATAAAGTTATGGGTACTACCAAAATCAATAAACATTGTTACCTTTTTATTTTTCTTATATCCTTCTATATTTAGAGTTTGAAGAGTGCTAATTCCATCCAATGCATGGAAATATATGGTTGGGGTAGTATATTCAAGATATACCTCTTGAGGTTGTTTCATTTCTAGATCTCCTTCCTCTTCACAATATATTTAGAATACTTTTTTCTCTTTGTACTTATGTCCCTTACTTTTCTTGTTGTCGCAATTGAAACATAGTCCATTTGCTCTTCTTTCCTCAACTTTCTTAGACATCAACCTTGTAGGATAAGTGAGGTTGAGGGAGGAAACATTCCCTATCTATAGGTTAGTAGAAACCCTTCTAGTAGACATTTTTTACTTTCAACTTTCCTTTCCAAACTAAAAGCATTCTCCAATGATTCAGATTCAAAGAAATGAACCACATGTTGAATGCTCTCCTTTAAATCTACCATAAAGAGATACAACAAATTACCCTTCAGAATATTCTTCACTCTAAGAATTGACTTCTAAAACTACTTAATATGCTCTGTAACTAAACCTTTTTTATTGAGATTTTATCAATTGGATAAAGGAGGTGTTTCTCTTAATATCCTCATAATATGCTATGAATTCATCCATAAATATAAACTAAGAGACAAAAGACCCTGTTTTACGGTCACAAAGCCACTAGTACTATACACATTGATCAGGTTTTAAATACAAGGATTCAATATTCATCTTTTGTTAAGTTGGTACTTCATGTAGATAAAAAAATTGTTCCATTTTGAATATCCATGCTATTGAATCATTGCCATCAAACGTTCTCATATCAATCTTGGGATTGAAGTAGTTCCTTGGTCTTGAGTTGAACACATTATGATGTGATCAATGATCAAATATTATGGACCCAAGCCCATTCTTCTCTAAATATTTTTTATTTTCTCAATCTATAACTGGGAAATTTCATCTTGTTCTCCTTATCCTCTTTTTGAAGATTTGAATTATGAAGTAAGAGATGTATCATCTCATTCAAAATTACCCCCTTCGTAATTCTGAGATCCTATTTACTAGACATATTTTGATCCATATTTTTCAAATCACTTTCTATAAATATTTATTTATGTTTACCAAAAGAACATGTGTCTCTGAGCTATCTTTAAAATTCTCAACTTTGGGCTTCAAGGTGGAAATTTGGCTACACATTTCTTCATTTTATTCATAAATCATGGATGATATCTATAAAGGTTTAATTGGCCTTTTTTTTTGTAGAACCACATGAGAGCAAAAATAATATTTACCTATAATTCTCCTTTATTTCCTTTTTATCACACCTTTCAAATCACCCAAAACATATATTCCAATCAAAAGTTATGCAAGTTTCAAGTTAAAGTACCTTTAGAAACCATGGTTTTTAGGTTGTCTTGATAGCTGACCTTGCTCCTAAATTATCTATGTCATTCCAAACCCTATTAGTCTAATTTTTTTTCTTATAGTATCTTGATATGTCTTCTCTCAAATTCCATAGGTTTGACGAAATTCTATTGTGCCAATAGAGAATTATGTTAACTTTCCCAAAACTTGTTGTTTTTGTCTCTTTCAGGAGAGCGGACTTGTATGGATTGGCACGTCTTATTTTTCCTGTTTCCTTCTCAAAATTTTACAACAAAAACTATGGTCCTTATTCCTTTAGATTTTATAGGTGGGACTCAATTTAGATCTCTCAATCTTCATATATAACATTTTTACCCAAAACACCCTTTTGAGATTAGTTTTTAGGATTATTAAAACCCCTAACTTTAACAGAGTATAAATCCAAACTTATAATGAACCAACACCTAAAAATTTTAACATAGCTACTTAGATATATCCGCTTAGGCTCCTAAAAATTTCAATATCTAATACATCTCCAAAAAAATAGAAAAAATAACTCTAATACCAAAATTTATGCACCAACTTTCCAAAATAGCATAAAAATAGAAAGAAAGAGTAACCCAACACCATGAGAAAGAAATAAAGAGATGAATAATAAGTCTCTTCAAGGGGGAAACCTCTCTATATAATGTGCCAAATGCACAATACTAGATTAGATGATCCTAAAAATAGGTCTCCTTGATAAATTATAGGAGACAAATGGTACAATTACAATTAAGGTCTTAGCCAACCAATCAAAGACAATACTAATATAATAATAGAAATGCAATGTCAAATTATATAGGGATTAACATTTTTCCTATTCTACAACATAAATAAAATTGGACCAATCTCCCTTCCCAATTCTTGAATCATCTATAATGGATTACATTGCATTAGGTTCAAACTATGGCTTTCCTCATGGATTGTACATGCTTCATTTTGAAGCCATTGAATGCTAGTTGTCAGTTTGTCTTTGATTGGACTTGCCCATGTTTGTTTCCACAATAAATTATCTTCTTCTAGTTTGTCCTTAGTGATATTTGCCTATGTTTGTTGTTACCACTGCTACAACTTTTCTCCAAGCCAATTTCTTCTTCATGAAGCTTGCCCATGCTTGTCGATGCAACAAATTATTTTCTTGTTGGTTTGTCCTCCATGATGCTTCCCCACATTTTTTGTTGCAAACATTATGATTACTTTCTAAGTTGGTTTGTTGGGCTTACCCATATTTATTTCTACAACAAATGATATTCTTGATGATTTTATCTTTTATGATGTTGAGAATATGTATGTAATATTCACGTGTGCTCACATGTCAATGCATTATGTGAGTATTTCAGGCATTTAATGGGTTTATTTGTGGGTAGTTGTGGGTTGTTACACCCATTATTACAAATCATAGTATTTTAATCTAAAGCCAATATAGTCTTCCTTTGAGAGATAAGGTCCTAAACCCTAAGTGATTGGTATAAATACACACCAATCACCTCATTTGTAATCATGTCATTCAAGTGAATTCATTCATTATTTTTCCTAATGCAACCTATTATTATTTTTCTAATTTGGTGAACATATTTTTGATATCTATGTTAAGTGTTATTGTGGTGCTATTACATTTATACAATTTCTTATTCATGGATTAAGTTTTATTAAAGAGGTGACAAGAGATAGATTATCTCTTGTAATATCAACATGAGATCATAGCTTTTACAACTATTTCTTCCTTATCCAATGCCACTTTAAGGTTTTTTTTATTATTATGAAATTAGGGTTTCAACACTTTTTCAAGGCAATTACAAATTTGAAATCAAGGTTTTAAATGCCTTATTTTGTGTACAATGACCTTTTTTAGTGTTTTTTAATTGTTATCTTCACTTTAGAATCATTTTTTGGAAGTTTCAGCGAAGGTTATGTAGTTTCACTACATGATGATTACCATAATTGAAATTAATTTGTATCCATACAATTATTAGTTAAATTGCATTATAATAAATATAATGAATCTATTATTTTTTGTTCTTCTATTATTATATAAAAATGTTCTTTGACTTAATCGTTGCAATAACTAGTTTATGATATTTTCATTCAGCTTTAGCAACATTTATAATTCAACTCAATCCTTCTATAACCAACAGGAACAATAATGGAGACAGTGGGCAACCTTTTCTAAGGCCCTTAGCGCTTTGGAAAAAACTAGTGGGTGAGCCATTAATAAGGACAGAGAACTATGCAGATGTTACAAAGGCCATTATCCAATAGGTTATTGAAATAGGAATACCATATTGTATTAGTAAAAGCCTCAAATATACCCATTTAAAACAATCATAGGATTTCACCAAATCCATTTTCAACATCAATGCATCAACATAAGTGTAAACACTCTTGGGTGACACCAACAACATCCAAAATCTATCTATTAGCCAAGAACCTAAACTATTCCTTTGTCATCATGTCGGCAAGTTTGGTTTTGATCCTGTTTGAGATCATTTTAGTAATAATTTTATAGACAAAGTTGCAAAGATAAATTAGTCTGAAAGCATTAAAAGAATTTGGTTTGTTACACTTTGGTATGAGGAAAATGAATGTAGAGTTTAGCACACCAAAGACATATCCATCCATACAATATTGTTCAACCATTTGCAAAATATCATTTCCCATCAAGTCAAAAAAGTGTAGAAAGAGTTCCACTAGCCAACCATCAAGGCTAGGACTCTTATACTTTGCAAATTGTTTCAAAACATCTTCAATTTCTCTCAAATACATAGGGTCCCCAATGGAATTTCTGTCATCATGATTAAATAATAAGGAATGTGACTAATCACCTTTAATTTAGCATCAATTTGATTATTACCAAGATTTTTAAAGGATTTAAAGAAATGAGACTCTGCACGACTTTCCAAATATTTCCAGTTTTGAACCACATCCCCCTATCATCCTTCACATCACAAATGGAATTTATATTTCTATAGGAAGCATATTTATGAAATAATATGGTGTTGCAATCCCCAAGGGAAACCCATATGGCCCTACTCTTCAGTCGCCAAGTCATTTCTTCATGTTTAAGTAAGAGATCCTTTTGTTTTTCTAACTCTAGTAATTCCAATTTTTCCTCTTCTATAAGGGTCCCCTTTGATTTGGCATCCAAAACCCCCTTCATTATCTCCTCAATCTTTCATAGATCTTCCTGAGCTTTCTCCTTTTTGTCTTTTTCCCACTTTGCCACTTTGTCACAAAGTTAATGGAAACATTCTGGATCAGATTAAAGCTTTTCTTCCTTATCAGATTTAAAATTTGGAGGATAGTTTTAAATATTTGGGGTCCTTCATAAAACCAAATTGTTACAGGGTCAAAGACTAGTTATGGTTGGTAAATGAATACAAAAATATAAATTGCCATTATACTTTATGATTGCTATCACTTGGTGGTAGCTTGACTCTTCTGAGAGTTGTACTTAGGGGCATTCCAGTATATTGGTTTTCCCTGGCTCATATTCCTAAGAGCATACTCAATATGAGAAGAAGACTGATGTTTATTTTTTTATGGTTTGGGACCTCTAAAGGTGGTAGAATGCGCCTTCTTATCTAGGAAAGTTTGTCTATTCCAGAACGTATGGGTGGATGGGACATTAAAAATATTTATTGGTATTTATTGGTTCAGTACAACATTGAGTATGAAAATACTTCGGTGTGGTATTTTTAGCAATGGATTGTTTTGGATGTTTTGAAAGGAAAATATATCAAAGGAAACATTGTGCAGTGGATTAGGAACCCAATAAAACATAGAAGCAATGTACCAATTTTTTGGTCTAATTTTATGAAAATCTTTCCTTGGATGAGCAAAGGTATTACCTAGAAGGTGGGATCGAGCACAAACATATTTGGTTAGAATCAACCCTTCCATAGGCAATGCAAAAAATACTCACTGTCATCTTATTTTCTAGATTATCTTTTAGAATTAGGGTTTGTCACCCTTACACGCATCAAACATCCTCCCTGGATTCAATCTTCAAATTCTTATTGGTTGTCTACTAAGGATCTTGGTTTGGGAAGTGTATAAGTAGAGGGGTGGGATAAATACATATCCCACCTCAACTCTGTTGGAATCGAGTTGAAATCCAATGATGATGAATTGACATTGGTCTTCAATCAGGATACTGGGCAGGCATATTACTGCAAAATCAACATACTCGACCTTAGCTTAGAATGATTATTACTCAATTCCTAAATAGTGGTTCAAGAAACTATGGAAGTGACAAATAAAATATTTTATTTGGCTTAAATTTGAATATTGTTTACTGAATTGGGACAACTTATGGCGTAGAGGTTGGCAAAGGCCAAATATTTGTATGTTGTGCAAGGATGAGTCTAAGTCTATTGATCATATTTTTGTGTATTTCCCATATATAGTGCAATTGTGGAAATTTGTTTGTAATCTCTTAAACATATCATAGACTTGCGGGAATCTTTCCATTTGCTGAAATTTTCATTCTTGATACAAAAACTGCCCTGAACATAAAGTTCTTCCAGCATTCATCTATTGGGATGTTTGGAAGACTAGGAATTATTACATTTTTTAAGGGGAAAATCATAATTTACATGCTAGTTGTCTGAGAATAATTTCCATGTACAAGGAGTACTATACTGCGGATGTAAAAAATAAAAATCCCAAGCAGATTAATGATTTATCTATCACATTTATTGCTACTGGTTTTTTCGATGGGGATGCACGAGGGAAATGTGCAACAGGTATGATGCTGAAAATTAATTCATAACACATTTGCAGGTTCAAAATGAAGTGTGGCCTTGGTACAAATGCTAAAGTTGAATTGATGGCTCTTTCAAGCCTTACTAGTTTGGCTTCTACTTTTGGCATTGATACTATTAAAATTATGGGGACTCCATGGTTATTGTAAATTGGGTAAATCAAGATTGTAATCTTCAGATAATTACTCTTCAACAGTGGTGCAAAAGGACTGAATTTATGTTATCCTCCTCAAATATTATTATTGAACATTATTTCCGTGAGTTGAATGTGGAGGTTGATTCCCTCTCTAAGGAGGATTTGAATGGTGATGAAGGTATCCTCTTTTGGGAGGAATTTTTTGAAAACTGTTAAGCCCTAAATGTTGGTACATTACCCCGTATATTGTGGATCATTACATATTATTGATGTTATCTTGGGTCTATTAGTGGTAATTGTCATTATTATTATTATATTAGTTATGTCATCATGGTTCCATTAGTTGTAATTGTACCTCTTTGTCTCATGTAGATAGTAAGGAGACCTTTTCATTTGTAGCATCTCATCTTGTCTTATCTTATGTACTTAGTACATTGTGTAAGGATTTTTCCCCCTCATAGAGTCTTGCTATTCATTTTTGTTCTTCATTATTAAGGCATGGATTACTCTTTATGGTCTCTTTATTCTCTTTTCATGCTCTTTTGGGGAATTTATTTGTTTAACATTTGGTATCAGAGCTTGGACACTTCCAAAACAAGACATCTTGGAATATTTGTTAAAATTTGTTTCTACAAATATTCATATAGTGAAACTTTGAACCATTCTAGAAAAAAATGTTGAACTATCTATTGTAAAATTTTCAAATACTAACTCATTACAAGTTTGGATTTATTCTTAGTTAAAGGTAGGGTTTCTGACTATTCCAAAAACTAGTCTACAACAAGTGTTCTAGGAAAATGGTTATATCTAGGGAATTATAGGTCCAAATTTAGTTAGACTTATTGAATAAGAAATAATAAAAGTAATAGTATATGTGGTAGAAATTTTAGACTCATATATGAAAAATTGAACATGTGGCAGGTCGTACACTCTCACTCTTTTAGAAAGGACAAAAATAACAAGTGTTAAGAAAATTGTCACAAATTTTTTTGGCACATCCAATTTCAATTAAATCTATGGAATTCGAAATATGACACATCAGGATACCACGAGTTGATATTTTAGATCCATAAGGGCCAAAATTTTGGGTTTGCCTCAGTTGAAAGGTCAGCTATCAAATCAGTTTTCAACTCATGGTTGAAAAAAGGTACGCCATTTTAAATCTGAATATCTTATAGTAGAAGGATCTATTAAGGTGAAGCAAACATGTGATATCTATTTATATTTTTAAAAATTCCACCAAAAGGTAGTGGAAGAAAAATCACACTCCAATCAAACCATCAAAGGATTCATCCTTGACCTACGAAAGTGAAGGCATATATTTTAGGGTGTCCAAGTTGAAAGATACGATTAAAGGGACTGTAAAAAGGGTTGATTCGGTTAACTTGGAAAATAATATGGTTAGTAAAGAGGATCTAGTAAACATGGCCAATGAGATGGATAGTTATAAATAAGATATGCAAAATTTGAAGGTACTCCTGAATGATATAATACTTAGCTTTCCTACTGATCCATCTACTCAAGAAGAGAATAATGAGGAAAAGCAAGACTTATTCTAGTCATGTATTAAGAAAATTGAAAAAAATTAGAATATAAGAGGTTTGAGTCCCCCAAATATGATCATCATGGGTTCAACTCAAGTCCAAGGAACTACTTTATTCCTAAGATTGACATGAGAAAGTTTGATGGAAATGATCCAATAACATGGATATTCCAGATGGAGCAATTCTTTGATCTACATCAAGTGTTGACTTTGCAAAAGGTAACTATTGCATCATTATATTTAGAGCTTGATCAATTTGTACGATACCAATGGATTTGTGACCATAAAAAGGAATGTCTTATACCTTAGTCTATATTCACATAAAAATTAATTGCACATTATGGTGATATTAATAGCAATACTTTCTTTAGTTAGTTGATAAATCTCAAGCAAAAAGGTCCAGTTATGAAGCACATCAAGTAGTTTCAAAAGTTAAGTCTTGGAGTGAAGAATAATTTAGAAGATAATTTGTAGGATCTCTTTATGGGCACCTTAAAGGAGAATATTCAGCATGAGATACGTATCCTTGAACCTAAATCATTGGAGAATGCTTTTAGTTTGGCAAGGAAAATTGAAAGTAAAAATATGGCAATGACTACTAGAAGGACCACCTCCAACACATATAGAGAGAATAATGTATGTTGTTATAACCCACATTAAAGGTTGGCACCCCAACAATTGGATGAAAGAAGAGAAAAAGATCTATGCTTTAATTGTGATAGCAAGTACATTAAGGGACCTAAGTGTGGTTTGATAAATTCCATTTTCAATCCCTTCCTTAGAAAAATTTGTGTTAGTATTTTTTGATGATATACTAATCTATAGCAAGTCTTGTGAATAACATGTTCAACATGTTGACAGGGTGCTACAACTATTAAAGGATCAACAACTATATGCAAAACCTTCCAAATGTTTCTTTGGGGTAAAATAAGTAGAGTATTTGGGTCATGTTGTATCTCATGAAAGGTGTCAAGGTAGACCCTAGAAAAATTAAATCCATGATGGACTGGCCAATTCCCAAAAACTTGAAGAATATTAGAGGATTCTTAGGTTTGACAGGGTACTACCGCAAGTTTGTTCGGAACTATGGAAGAATAGCAGCACCTTTCATAACATTATTGAAGAAGGAAGTGTTTTCTTGGACTCCAGAGGAAACTCAAGCCTTTGAACAACTTAAAGAGGTAATGTACAAAGCTCTTATTTTGACTACACTAGAATTCCCAAAAATATTCATTGTAGAACGTGATGCCTCAAGAAATGGAATCGGTGTTGTTCTAATGCAAGGACAACCCGTTGATTTCGAAAGTCAACCAATCAAGGGGAAGAGCTTATAGAAACCCATTTATGAGAAGGATATGATGGCAATTATACATGCACTTAAGAAATGACATCCTTACCTAATAGGTATGCACTTCAAAGTCAAAACAAGTCATGATAGTATTAAATACTTCTTGGAATAGAGACTATCTTCAGAAGAGCAACAAAAATGGGTAACCAAGATGTTGGGATATGACTTTGAAATCATCTCTAAAAAGGGGAAATAGAATGTGGTGGAAAATGCACTCTCCATAAAAGATGAGGATGTAGAGGCATTACTTTGTGCGATTTCGATTATACAACCCGATTGGATAGTAGAGGCAAGGGAAGAATGGAATAATGACCAATATATGTGATTCTCATTCAAAAGCTATGGAAGGATCCCATTGTATCAAATAATTTTGTGTGGAAAAATGATTCTCTATGGTATAAGGATCGCTTATATATATGTAAGAACTCCCAACTCAAACAAAATATCCCTTTGGAATTACACACCTCTCCTATTGGTGGGCACTCAGGATTCTTAAAAATGTACCACAGAGTCAAGAAAGGATTTTTTGGGGAAGGTATTAAATCTGATGGTCAAAGGTTCATCGAAAAAAATTTGGTTTTCCAACAAAATAAGGTTGAAACAGTTAAGACCCCAATTCTTTTACAACCATTAGAAATACATTGTCAGCATTGGGACATTAGAGGAAATTTGGGGTGTAAAATGGCTCTCATAAAAAAAAAAAATATCCAACCAAAATGGGTCTCATAAAAAAAAAATTCAACCAATAGAATTTCAATAAAAGAGTCAACCATAATGGTTGACTTGGCATATTTGTCATAAAAAAAAAACTATTTTTCTTCATTGTATTGCAACATATCTCCCTGTGGTTTTACTCGAATTTCAAGCAAGATCACTCGTTGGATGCATAATTCAATTCTACATCTAATGAGTACCACACTACATAATTTTGATAGACCCCACCCCACAAAAAAATAATAAATACATTTAAAAGCATGTTACTTTGAAAATGACACATTTTTTTCAAATGTAATTCTCTTTTTTTTGGAGTGGGGTCCATCAAAAGTATGCAGTGTGTGTAGTCATTGGATGTGGAATTGAATTATGCATCCAATGAGTCCTCCCACTTTAAATTTGAGTAAAACCACAAAGAGATATTGAAAATATGAAGAAAAAAATAATGTTTTTCTCTCTTCTTCTAAAATTCACAAATATTGTTTCATCATGTTAATTATTATTTTATTATTTTCTGTAGGATTCCCATTTTAGAGCCCAAATTCCCTATAATGGGAAGTTTCGATGGATTTTATCACAGGTCTACCCAAGTAAAAAATGAATAATGTTATTATGGTGGTTGTTGATAGACTCACAAAGTATTCACACTTTTTTGCACTCTCTTGCCCTTTTAATGCAAGTACAGTTGATGCAGCCTTCATGGAAACACTTCGAAAGTTACATAGAAATTTGAAGATTATTGTCAATGATCGAGATCCAATTTTCACTAGAAAAATTTTGGACTAAACCATTTTCTTGTTTGGGTACCCAGTTGACTCATAGTTCATCCTATCATCCTCAATCCGATGAGAAAACTGAGATAGTGAACAAATATTTGGAATGCTACGTTCACTGCTTTGCATCTGGCAAACAAACATAGTGGGTGAAATGGTTATCCTTGGCATAATGGTGGTACAATACTTCCTTCCATACATAATCAAAATGTCTCCATTTATGGTACTTTATGGGTACCATCCTCCATCTATCACATCACCCTTAAAAGGAAAATCTAAAGCTCAACTTATGGAAGATCACCTAGAGAACCAGCAAGAATTTCTCTAGTTACTAAAGGACAACCTTACTATGTCAAAAAACATGATGAAACAACAAGCATATCAACATCAGAGTGAAAGGGGTTTTGAAGAAAGGGATTGGGTATTTCTAAGGCTGCAACCCTACAAACAAATGTCGCTCAACTAACTAAATAAAGACAATAAATTAGCACCCAATTACCATGGTCCTTATAAAGTATTGAAGAACATTGGTAGTATGGCTTACAAATTGGAGCCCCCTTCATCTTAAAGGGTACACCCAATTTTCCGTGTTTCTTGATTAAAGAAGGTAATAGGAAACAAGATCCCAATTCAAAATATCTTGTTGGAGCTTGATGAAGAAGGAAAACTCTTATTGGAACCGTAATAAATCACAGAAATAAGAACCAAACAACTATGCAACTGGGTTATTACTGAGTACCTCATCATGTGGAATAACTTAGAAGTTGAAGATTCAACATGGAAAGATGATTCCTTCATACAGAAGCATCCACAACTAATCAAGCATTGAGGACAACATTTGATGGAGGGACATGTTAAGCCCTAAATGTTGGCACATTACCCCCTAAATTGTGGCTCGTTACATATTATTGATGTTGTTTTGGGTCTATTAGTGGTAATTTTCATTAGTATTATTATATGATTGTGTCAGCTTGGTTCCATTAGTTGTAATTGTACCCCTTTGTCCCCTATATATAGTAAGGATAACTTTTCATTTGTATCATCTCATCTTGTCTTATCTTATGTAATTTGTACATTGTGTAAGGAAGTTTCCTCCTTGAAGAGGCTTGATATTGATCTTTGTTCTCCAATATTAAGGCGTGGATTACTCTTTCTAGTCTCATTATGCTCTTTTCATGCTCTTTTGGGGAATTTATTGCTTAACAAAAACTCCTTAGAAAATAGTGGTTCCATCTCCTATATCGCTTGGTAGATTGGCTGCAATTTGGTTGTAATGTTTTTTTATAGTTACCTATTACTATGCCATGGGTCTTGGGTAGATACTTTTGGCTTATTTGCTTGGCCTACTACTGTAGTTGTATTTCAATGTAGATCCACCATACTCTGTTGTTATTGTTTGATATAGCCTTATGTTGTGGCATGAAGTCATTTGGTCAAGTATAATTTTGGTTTTTTTATGGACTGAACAGCTTGATGGTGTACTTTTTTATTCACTATGTATAACAGAAGTACAGTTTTTTATGCTTAAAAAAAACTACTTTATGATGTTTTTTTTTTATTCAATGGGATTGGCTCTATAATTGTTGGTCGTCTGGGCAGACCCAGGTTTACTATAATGAACCAATAACACCCCTAGCTCACTGGCCCTTTCGGTGACAGACAGCGGAGCGGCCTGAAGTCTCACCCGAAGTGATCCTAATGAGTTGGCCGAGGACTCAAGTGTCTCAACCAGGTTCTGTTTGGCATCCTGTGTGCGTCTCGCAGCTCTTCATAGCTCGTGAGACCACTCTTTCCTCTCTGTGATGCGCAGTTTCCTCTTGCTCACAATGGCTCTAATTCTTATCGCATCGCCACGCCCTGGGCAACACGTATCTCTTTCCTCCGCTCAATCCTTAACCGCAACGCACCATGGCCCCTCTGATGGTGCGATATCACATCCGTGCGATATCCTACCGCTGCGACTCAGCACACCTAGCGTTACTTGTGGTCAACTTACAGGACTCAATACACAGGGTTGTTTTATAGTGCAACTCTTAACTGTCTTAGGTGAAACTTAGACAAACTCCTATACATAATACTTAAAGACTTCAACTTGCATTTATCCTTGCAATATGCTGTGAACTGAATAACATACACATACATTTACTGTAAGCAAAGTTCATGTAATGAATGACAGATATAATAAGTAAATACAATCACATGAATCAAACACATAACACTCTGATTTTACGTGGTTCACTTCCAGGGTGGAAGTTACGTCCACAGAACTGTGCTTCTATATTATAACTTGAGAGAGATACACAGTTCTGCTGCACCACATATGCAGCTAGAGATCTTCTGGGTAACTCCGCACTCAGCCTGGAGCCCTTCTCTCCTAGATCTCTTCTCTATATTGCCTTCTTACAATGTACTCTCACTCTCTCTCTCTCTCTCTCTGTCAATCCTTGCGGATTGTTACAATGCAAAATAACAGTAAGCTAACAGACTACTGATAATCTGACTAGCTGGATGGCCTAAAATGCCCAAAATGCCAACCTTTTACAATACAAAATACATCCCTTTATAGGCGGCCCAAAGCTCTCACCATTACAACACTGTGGGCCTGTCCCAATAGTAACCCAAACCCTAACTAGTGACAATCGGCATATCTGTACTTGGGGTAGCCGCTTTCCATCACACCACTGCTCTCTGCAGTCTTCCATGCTTCCCGACGCTAACCATGGGTACTATGCACCGCTTCCCTTCTTCTGTCCTTTGTCTTCAATACCTCGGTCTCGTTGCTCATTTTCCTTTATGAGGGTAGCTGGGCCCTCCTGTCTTTGTCGCTGCCTTCAATGCAGTGGTTGAGCTCTCTCTTCTCATCCGCTCAGGTACTGTTGTCTTCCTTAACTTCTCTGTTCCAACAGTCACAGTTTCCGACTCTGCTCTGCAGCTAGAAACATGGTACGGCATCGTAGCTTCACCTTATCTCTTCGTCTTCACCAAACTATCTATCCGCCAAAATGACAGCTTTTCCTGTAGCTGTGGGACTCTGCTCCAACAGTCCCCTAACACTTACTTGTGGCTCGTCCCCGAGCCACTACCAATAGGCTTCTCCTGCTGTAGCTTCTCCTTGGCTTCCTGTGAAGTGCACTAAAGCTTGTCCCGAAGTCCTGCGACTTCGTTTTCCATAGCTGTGACACGCTCTTGTGCCGAGTCAAGCATAGCTTGACTAATACCTGAGTCTTCTGCTGCATCAATTTTATTTTTGGTGGCAGTGAACTCCCCAACTTTCTCCTCAACCGCATCGACTAGCTCAGTGATTTGTTCCTGATATGGTTGAAGCAAGTCATTGATGTGTATCTCCTTTTCTCTCAACCGTTGCGCTTCCTGCTGCAAGCGGTTCATCTCCATCGTCTTTCTCGTCTTCTGAAGAGCTGCTAAGCTCTTGATTTCTTCCTTCATTTTTGTTGTGGTATTCTCTATCTTCTTAATACTTTGCTAGATTTCTACTTTCTCGGGAGGCTCATCTAACTCCGACCATGTGTTTGTCGCATCAGCTAGCACCGATAGTGCGTCGTCAATGCAAGATTGCATATGCGCGGAGGTGAGTCGAAAGGCCTCTACTCTGGCTTCCTTGTCTACCTGGGGGGTTCCCGGTGGTATAGCCTCAAGCTCAGCAATCTACGCTTTGTGGTCTTCCTCCATCTTGGCCACTGTTTCTTCCATGCTGGTTAGTTTTTCCTCAAGAGCCTTTACTCTGTCTGCCACTTATCTTACCTTCTGCGGGATAGGCAAGGTGAACTCAATATTACATTGGGGTAAATCCAATGCAATGCTCTGTAAGACTTGAGAGAGATCCTATTCTATTGCTTCATATGTTTTTAACTCGTCTGCCTTTTTCTGATAGCTGGTGGAGAGTGTTGTGTTCTGTTGTTTCAGCTACGCGTTCTGTTTATAAGTTGCGAGCTCTTTACCTCTGAGCTCTGCGCTTAGCTGCTGCTGGATCATCTGTAACTAATCAATGTGGAACTCTACGAGGTTAACCTCGACAGGTTGCCTAATCTGCATTGGTACATCCTTCATTGTCGCAGGGAATCGGATGCTCCCTGGTGGTATCAAAACTGTATTGATGCGATCTGTTGCAAAGATTTCCTCGCGGGAAATTGATTGTGTTGAACTTTCTCCTGGGGTCACATTTACTGGCGGAACCTGTATCATGGCAGTCTTCTCAGTAATTAGTTTTAAGTCCAGAAGCTGCTTTTCTACCGCACTATGTATCTTTGCCTACGATGTCTGCATCGCCTCAAATGAGTCCTTCAACGAGTCATGCATTCTTGTTGCAATGAGTTCATAATCATCCTCTGTCAGTGCAATCTTTGAAGGTGGTTTTGTGGCTTTGTGCTTTTTCTTCTTCTGTGCCTCTGGTATCTCTTTTTCTCCATCTTTTGTCGTCTGTGTCTCTGGTTTCCCTTGTTCTCCATCCTTCATCGTCTGTGCCTCTGATGGCACTTACGGTGGATCTTTCCTCTTTTGTCCTGGTAGTGGTACTTGTGCTGCATCTTGTGTCTGGGTCTCCACTTTGTCTTTTCCTTTTTCCGATGGGTCTGTCTGTGAAGTGCCTGATGGTAGGGGTGTGGTATCTTCTAATGCTTTCTTCCAGTCGTCATTAAATTCCTTGATGATGCCTTCGATATCCTTCGCTGTCATCCTGAACCAACCATTAGCCCAATCATCCCTTTGAGTCCTTTTTGGCCTCAAGTAAATTCTATGGCGGTCCACCATAAAATCAAGCTAATCATCATATATGTCCACGATCTCCTTGCTGATCTGTGGTGTTTCTTCAATGACGTTTCTCAGTAGCCTATAGTACTCATAGAATACTATCGCATTGACCTTTTTCTTGGCAAGGCTACTAGTCTCCCATAAGTTTGTGTAGCGCATACCTCTGGGCTCGCCACTCGCTAGCTGTCAAAATTGTGTATGGGGCGGCTCCTTCCATCTGACGAATGCACAGAGTATCAGTAACCATGAAAAATGGAATGGGTGGGTTGCCTCATCCTGAGCTTGCAAACAATCTTGCTGAAACATATTTAACAAAAATAAAGACCAATTGAACTGTTCCCCCTCTGCAACTTGTATGGCCAGGTTAATTACTGATCCTGTAACTTCCTTTGGGAGAACCTTGGTTAACAGTCTACCTGCAAGCAAACTAGCTGTAAATCTAAGGGTATTGTCTGTTAATATTGCAATGTCGTAATCCCAACCTCCTCTCTGCAGTTTATACTTGGCGACTAGGGTTGGTGATAGCTTGGAATCCTTGGTCTTTCCTGTTATATTTGTCTTCGGGTCTTGACCGGTCTTGGATAGCCCGGTGATGCGGTGTATTAGGTCGATGTTCAAGTCGACCTTGCTGCCAAGCCAGAGGTAACCCCCATGTACGCATGAAAGTAAGATGCACCGCACCACGGCATTAACCTCTGCGCCACATCCAAAATGTGGTATCCTTAACAGATTGAGCAAGCCTGAGCGCTCAAGAATCTGGACATGTTCCATGGGAACATATTCATCTGTACCTGTCCTTGGGTTCTTCTGAATTGTAAGGTACTGATCTGGCCTAAACTGAGGGTATGTCTTGCTATCTCCCAGGTTATAATCTACAAATTTAACAACAGCGGCATATCCTAACAGATCTCCATCTTCCTTGACTCGAGAATCAATCTGTGGTATAGGAATAGGAAACTTACCACTCTTGGGAATTTTTACCTCTGGTGTGGCGTCAACTCGTGGTATGGTGTAGTCTATTGCATTATGAACTTCTTCGTCCAGCTCCGGACTGGATTCTTCTCTTATGTGAGTTTGGCTCCTCATTCCTGGTCCCTGTCCGGTCTGTGATGAACTTGGCGTGGTCATAGCAGCTGTAAGGCCTCCACGCTCGAATCTTTCCAAAATCGCTTCTATAGGTTCGTCCTCCAACAGAACCCACTCGGTGTTATACTTTGGATTGGCAATGGATGAAAACTCTAGAAATCACAGCACTCTGTAATGAAATTAGCTCTGGACAGGGGAAACTTAACACTGCACTCTATAGCTCTCGGCTCTTTGCAAAATTAACCCTGCCGAATGAATAATTTCTGCTTTTATACTAAAGGTGATAATCTCGGACGCAATGGTCATCTAGACTGAACCTTTCAGTCGTATTAATTGCTTGGACAAGACCACACCCATCATCCCGATCCTCAATAAATGCTGAAATCCGATCAATTCCATTCAAGCGTGTGTATGTAGGCGCCGGTCTCGTCGAAGATTTGCTAAATCTGGATAATTGATTATGCTGCTGCCCAAATCTACGGTAAGGTATACTGGTCATTTCCTCATTAACTTCCTGTCAGATGGCGACTTGACTAGCCCTCTGTCTCGTTACAAAACTGGGTACGTGGCACGGGGAAACATCACGCTGCTGCGATGCCACACCGCATCACTTGCTGAACACAAACTTACGTGGTTTTTTTTTTTTTTAAATGAACCGTCCTTATGCGATTCCTTATACTTAGAATACCTCCCAGTGTAGACTAATTCCCGGTGCGATTCCTCCTTTCAACTACACTGGACATCTGCATCATTCCAACTCTGAGTTAGGGCTGATAGGTGGAGTGGCTGTCATTATAAAGCTTAATCCTACCGCCATTGATCATCGTGGGAAGAAGCTCCCCATTCAGTTTGCTGAGCTGAATGGCTCCTCCCTCTGTAACTTGCTGTATCTGATATGGTCCCAACCAATGCGTCTTGAACTTCCCTGGAAACTTAGTAAATTTACTGTCATAGAGGACTACTAGGTCTCCGATTTGAAGAGTCTTACTCTTAATGTGCCTGTCATACCAAGCTTTTTCTCGTGCCTTCTGCACTTTCTGATGGAATCCAGCGATGAATCTGTCTTCCTCTAAGGCAAGCAGCTGCGCTAGCCTCTCATGCACCGTGTCTGTATCAGCCATTTCAGTGATCTAAGCAATTCTTAAACTAGGAAGGATATAATCCATAGGAATAACAGCTTCATGTCCATACACCAAGCTGAAAGGTGTGTGTCCTATAAGTTTCTTGCATGTAGTCCTATATGCCCATAATACAGCGTTAACTCTGAGGTCCCAATCATTCCTTTGGCTATTGCATATCTTAATAAGAGAATTTTCTAAAATCTTGTTAAAGGCCTCCACCGTACCATTAGCTTGTGGGTGGTAGGGAGTGCTCTTATGGTGCTATGTCTACAATTCTTTCGTCAAGGCCTCAATGGTGTGATTCAAGAAGTGTGTGCCTTGATCGCTCATCAAAATTACTGGGCATCCAAATCTAGTGATGATGTTTTCAAAAATGAACTGTGCGGCTGTAGCAGCATCACAATTTCTTACCGCTTCCCACCTGGTGAGGTACTCTGTTCCAGTGATGATATATCTCGCACCAGTTCATTTTCCTGGTGGGTTCATAGGACCCACAAAGTCTATAGCCCACTTGTCAAATGTGCGCAACGTAACCTACGGTCACAGCGGCATTTCATCTTGTTGTGAAGGTTTTCCTACCCTCTGGCAGATATCGCAGCATCTGCAAAAGTCCTTAGTGTCTTTATGTAACGTGGGCCACCATAATCCTGCGGTCAGGATTTTCTACATAGTCGGCTTTCCTGCGAAATGACCTCCTGTGGTTCCTGAATGTGCTTCTCTGATAATAGCCTCTTTTTCATGCGGCATCACACATCTGCGCAGGACTTCATCTGGACCTAACTTGTATAATTGTCCTACGATCAGGGTAAAGTTTGCTGCTTTAACAACCAACTGCCTCTTTTGATGCTTGGTAAACTCCTCAGGTGCCCTTCCTGTAGTGAGAAAGTGAATGATATCAGCATAGTACTCATCTGCGATTTGAATAGAGAACAACTGCGCATCTGGAAAATTGTCCTCTAGATTACTTGGCTCTTCTCCTGAGTCTATTCGCGACAAATGATCAGGTTCGGTGTTCAATCTTCTTGGTTTGACAATGATTTCAAAATCATACTCCTGAAAGAGGAGTAACCATCTGCAGATTCTTCCCCCTAACACTGGCTTATTGACCAGATACTTTAATGCGGAATGGTCAGTAAACATCTTGAACGAGGCACCCAACAAGTAGTGCCTGAAATTTTGTAGCGCGTACACCATAGCTAAGCCTTCTCTTTCTGTCATGGTGTAGTTCTTTTCTGCTGTCGACAGCTTTCTGCTGGAGTATGCAATAGGATGATCGATACCTCCTTCTCCTGGTTGCGTTAAAACAACCCCTAGTGCGATGCCAGATGCATCCACATGTACATGAAACGACTTAGTCCAGTCTGGGAATACTAAGATGGGTGTTGTGACCATCTTCTCTTTAAGTGTGTTTAGACTCTACTGGCATTCCTCATTCCATAGGAATTTTACATCTTTCTTTAACAATTTTTCCATCGGTGCTGTAATCTTTGCATATCCCTTGATGAATTTTCTGTAGTACCCGGTTTGACCAAGTACTGTTCTCAATTGTTTGACTGAGTTGGGTGCTGGAAGATTTACAATGATGGCAATCTTTGCGGGATCTACCATCAAGCCTTTCCTGCAAACAATGTGACCCAACAAAATACCAAATGGCGCACAGAATATACATTTTTTCAAGTTCAGAGAAATATGGTACTGCTTACATTTCTCTAACATCAGTCTTAAATCTCCTATGTGCTTGTCAATTAATCCAAATACAGTCTAGTCATCAAAATAAACTTCTAGGAATTTATGGACGTATTCTTTAAATACAGCAACTACTACTCTAGAAAATATAGCTGGTGAATTCTTAAGACCAAAGGGAATTACCGTATACTGGAATGAGCCCCATTCTGTTGCAAATGTGGTCTTATGTCGATCTTCTGGGTGGATTCTGATCTGGTGATAGCCTGAAAATCCATCAGTGAAGGAGTAGACCTCCTGTCCTCCCACATTGTCTAGTACTTCATCAGTGAAAGGTGTCGGGAATGGATCATGAAGCGATGCGTCGTTGAGTTTACGTAAGTCGACACAGATCCTGATGTCTCCTTTGGTTTTCTTCTCTTGCACGACCATGGGAATAACCCATTCACTCTCTTCTACGGGCTCAATGATGCCTGCTGCTAGCATCTTATCGATCTCATCCTTAACTTTTTCTTTGTAGCATGGATTTAATCTATATGGACGCTGCTTGACGGGTCTAGCATCCTCTTTCAATGGTATCCTCATTACTCCCAGGTCTCTAACTATTCCCTTCATCTCTGTGAACTTGGTGGGAAATAGGTCCTGATAGTCATGTAACAAGTCTGCAATCTGTCCAACTGTTTCATCGGTCCAATAGTCTCCAATAGAGGCAAACTTTGGTTCTATGTCTATGCCAATATTGATATTTTTAATCTTGATCGGCTCTGTGATTGCTGGAATCTATAGCTTCGGTCCATCAACATCGCGACTCCCTTCTGAATCCGGAATGTTGATGTTGTGAGGATCCTCATCCTCCTCCTCTGGTTCTGATGCAAAATTGTAGCACTCAAGCGCATCTTCTAACTGGATGGCCCACTCGGGTTGAGTCTGTACTGATAGGGTACAACCCTCAAATATCTTAACCTTTATTATCTCTAGGGCCTGATCAACATTTGGATACTTAGATTCAAAAGCGAGGTGAGTAGAAAGCTATCTATTAGAAGTGGCCATGTAGTCGTTCCCTTGCGCAATTCAGTCTCTGTGTACCAGTTCTGTGGAACTGTATCCAAAGTGTGAATGAATTGGTGAACCCATTCATCCTCGGGAATGTCCGACCAATTCAGTTCACATGTCTGAATGTGTGACTTGGGGTCACTTTCTCCTGTGTATCTCTGCTGGGTATATTCTCTGTCGGTATAGAATCTGATCGCCATCAATCTCTTAAGATCATCCCATGATGCGATATTCTCTTTATGTGCATACCACCATCTTGCAGGTGTGGCTCATACTGCAAGGTCCATAGCTGCAATCCTCTGTTCGTGAGGTATTTGTTGTTCAAACTGCGTGAGAAATTTCTGAATATCTATTAGACCATGATATGATGGAATCTCGTTGACCTCTGCGCCAATCCATCACAGTGACTTAGTCATATACACACATCTGCGTGCTGAGACTTCGTAAAGTCTATTCTGCCAGTTCTCTAGACCAACATCTGAATCCGATGCGCATGAGCTGTCGCATCACCAACTAATGTTCCCTTCTGTGGTTGGATTGATGTAGCCGCTCTGGTTCGCAGTCATATGATAGAGACTGTCCATGTTACGTCCCTCTTCCTCTGCTCGGATAGGTTCAATGTATCTAGGACCCTGAAGAGGATCTAACGGTGCGATGACCCAAATCTGTGCATCCTCAAAGGTCATTTGTCTTCTCTTTAAGTCGGTAACGGCCATGTTACCGATCACCCAATCAATGCCTAGCAGTGTTGGATATGGTCTGCTATCACCAATGATTTCTATAACTTCAAAGTTCGCGGAGCTGTGAACTCTGTCAATGTCAACTGGCACCTGCGATAATCGACCCAGGGGTGATACCCGCTGTTGATTAGCTAATCGCAGATGGATAGGCGATATGACTAACTTAGGGCTACCCATCTATTCCCATGTCTACTTAGTCAGAACATTTACCTCTGATCCCAGATCTAGGATCACCTCGTCCATTTCAAATTCTCCAACCTGTGCTGTGAGTCGCATATCTCTTCATGTTCTTGTATTTCCCATAATGTTATGAATAGCACGCTGTGCACTGCTCACGGAAGAAGATGGCTGACACTGATCTATGATGTGCTGAAGTTCTCCAATAGCTTGCTCATTTATCACGAGTTTTAAACAGCTCCACAGGAAGGATTGTACACTTCCTGCCAACTCGTCTTCGTCGCAAGCGCCCGATGTGGTAGCCTGCGATGTCTAGTCAGGGCTAACGCCACAAGGTGCTTGCTGCGGTACGCCCCTAGACGGCGATACCTACGATCCTGATTGCATAGGGTCATCAAAAGTCTTAGCTTCCTGAAATGTCTGTTTATTCTTCTGTAGGTAAAGTGGTGTTGCTTTGTTAGGAGCTTTACGCACCCACTCTTGACCTGTGGTCTTTTCAGTAACCTACGATGTCCCATTGGTGGAAGCACCGCTGCGAGTCACAATGTTGACTCTTAGTTCTGGTTCTTTCTGCTCAGCAGCAATAAACTGGATGTTCTAGTGTACTGCTGGCTTAGGTTCTCTGATCTTAGCTATCAAGGTAGGACAGTCTTCTATAGCGTGATCGTAAGATTTGCAATAGTTAAATGTGGTGGTAGGGCTCTGACAGTCCCTAGCATAATGTCCTACAACTCCACAGTTGTAACAAGTGACTGGTCTACGACCACGGCCAAAGCCTCTGAATCCTCCTCGCCCTCTGAATCCTCCTCCATGGCCAACATAAGCCGGATCATGCTGTGGTCCTGCTGCTGGACCCTGTGTTTCTGATTGGACTCTATACAGGTCTTGCTTGCTCCCAACCATGAGATCATAGGCTCAGCAATCGTGTTCATCATGGCCTACAAACTTACAGAAGACGCAATATAAGTTCTTAGGTGTCTGCATGTACTTCTGAAGTAGAGGGCACTGGTGAGGTAGATGTCCTCTTGTTTTGCATATTTCACACCACGGCCCGTGGGTCTGTGGTAAGGGGTTAGGAGCCCCGGCTGCTAGATATTCTACAAAGACTAGACAATTAACTTTAGTATGGCCTTGTGCTTTACACTTTACGCACCATATTTCTTGCACGACCTCTTTCCCTTTCTTAAGTTCATGCATCTGTATCATGAGATTAGCCAACTGGTTTTGCAGGTTTGTCATACCTGTGCTAGTTTCAGCTAGAGGTGAAGCCTCTAGTTTCATCGCCATCTCCAACGCGTTGTCCTACATATGGAGTTTCTATTG
>LPNX010004309.1:467697-515789 GCA_001517045.1 Pseudotsuga menziesii | reverse complement strand
GTTACTACCACTCGGCGGTGTAGGTGGAGGTGATGTAGCAGTAGTATGTACTGTCTGCGAGCTACTAGATGGAGTTCCTATGGGATTGTTCTGAGTCCCGATCTGTTTCTGTGGAGTATAGGGGTGGTAAGGGATACCCCCTTCTGTTCTTTATATGGTACTGTGACTCTGTTGTCTAGTATTATCTAAACTATCTTCAAATATGGGAGAGCTGAAATCTACTTTGTATTTCTTTCCACTACGTGTACGTCCAATGTCATCAATTTCACTTTCAAACTCTTGTGACATTACTATCTTTACTTATTCATCTGAAACTAGATCCATTGTTCCTTTTTCATGTAATAACATCTTAATGGACAAGTTTAAAGATTTTAGGTACTTACCGCGATATCCTTTGAAGAAGTACCGCTCAGCCTCACTGAAGCTTTTTCTCTGGTCAACTGCAAACTCAGTGATGAAGCCTTCTAGCACACTCGCAAGCCAGAAGTCTATTGTCCTCGTAAGGGATTATCAAGGTTCTTCACGGTCTGAATCAGCTCCGGTATCCAGACAATGTTTCTTTTCTTCTTGAATATGTTCTTGTCAGTCAACTTTGATAACCAGTCGTAAAGCTCATTTCCAAAGGTTGCAAAAAATATCGCATGCAGGTCTGTAACAATATGGTTTTGTAACCAATCCTCTATACTCAGTCTAGGACTCTTGTTTTCTCGTTCGGCAAACTCTTTGGTCATAGACACAACCCACTTGTTGAGTTCGTCTCTAGTAGGATGCCAACAGAACATCAGTGCTTAGTTTGTTCAAAACCGGCAACGGAACCATTTGTTGGTCGTCTGGGCAGACCCGGGTTTACTATAATGAACCAACAACACCCCTAGCTCACTGGCCCTTTCGGTGACAGACCGCGGAGTGGCCTGAAGTCTCACTCGAAGTGATCCTAATGGGTTGGCCGAGGACTCAAGTGTCTTAACCAGGTTCTGTTTGGCGTCCTGTGTGCGTCTCACAGCTCTTCTTAGCTCGAGAGACCACTCTTTCCTCTCTGTGATGCGCAGTTTCCTCTTACTCACAATGGCTATAATTCTTATCGCATCACCGCGCCCCGGGAAACACGTATCTCTTTCCTCCGCTCGATCCTTAACCGCAGCGCACCACAGCCCCTCTGATGGTGCAATATTGCATCCCTGCGATATCCTATCACTGCGACTCAACACACCTAGCGTTACTTGTGGTCAACTTACAGGACTCAATACACAGGGCTGTTTTATACTGCGACTCTTAACTATATGAGGTGAAACTTAGACAAAATCTTATACAGAATACTTAAAGACTTCAACTTGCATTTATCCTTGCAATATGCTGTGAACTGAATAACATACACATACATTTACTGTAAGCAAAGTTCATGTAATGAATGACAGATATAATAAGTAAATACAATCACATGAATCAAACACATAACACTCTGATTTTACGTGGTTCACTTCCAGGGTGGAAGTTACGTCCACAGAACTGTGCTTCTATATTATAACTTGAGAGAGGTACACAGTTCTGCTGCACCGCATATGCAGCTAGAGATCTTCTGGGTAACTCCTCACTCAGCCTGGATCCCTTCTATCCTAGATCTCTTCTCTATATTGCCTTCTTACAATATACTCTCACTCTCTCTCTCTCTCTGTCAATCCTTGCGGATTGTTACAATGCAAAATAACAGTAAGCTAACAGACTACTGATAATCTGACTAGCTGGATGGCCTAAAATGCCCAAAATGCCAACCTTTTACAATACAAAATAACAGTAAGCTAACAGACTACTGATAATCTGACTAGCTGGATGGCCTAAAATGCCCAAAATGCCAACCTTTTACAATACAAAATGCATCCCTTTATAGGCGGCCCGAAGGTCTTTCCATTACAACACTGTGGGCCTGTCCCAACAGTAACCCAAACCCTAACTAGTGACAGTAGGCATATCTGTACTTGGGGTAGCCGCTTTTCGTCACACCACTGCTCTCTGCAGTCTTCCATGCTTCCCGACGCTGACCATGGGTACTATGCACCGCTTCCCTTCTTCTGTCCTTCGTCTTCAATACCTCGGTCTCGTTGCTCATTTTCTTTTATGAGGGTAGTTGAGCCCTCCTGTCTTCGCCGCTGCCTTCAATGCAGTGGTTGAGCTCTCTCTTCTCAGCCGCTCAGGTACTGTTGTCTTCCTTGACTTCTCTGTTCCAACAGTCACGGTTTCTGGCTCTGCTCTGCAGCTAGAAACATGGTACGGCATCGTAGCTTCACCTTATCTCTTCATCTTCACCAAACTGTCTATCCGCCAAAATGACAGCTTTTCCTGTAGCTGCGGGACTCTGCTCCAACAATAATACCACTCTAGCTAACCCATGTGCTACCATGTGACATAAAAGTGTATGGAACAAATTTTGAAATTTGAAGTTAAATTATGAGTTTGAAACTTTTATCACTTTGAATTTATTATATTTAACTTGAAAATTAATATATTAAAATGAAGTTGTTCATTGAAATTGTTATTGGTCTTTTCAGCCATGCCAATCTATAGTATTCAATTGTGGTTTAGTTTTTTACAAGTTAAAGTTTACGACATGTGTACTTTCTTTTCAAATTGTCAAATCGTGTATTAAAAAACTAATAAAGAAATTGTATGTGTAATTCCTTGTCAAATCATGTATTTAAAAACTAATAAAAAAATTGTACTTGCATTCACATCAACTTTATTAAACATTGCAAAAGTTGTGCATTGTATTTTCTGAATTTTATTATGAAAAAATTAATATTTTTTGTGGTTAACAATGAAAAACACATCACATCCAACCAAGAAGCAGTTAAATGATATTTTGAATAAAATACACACATAGATTTTAATAATAAAATGTTTGGAAAATTGTAAATTCGAGTAAATATTTTTGCAACCCATAAACCAATTGAGAAGTGTGAAAACAATAGGCATTTCCATAGGGAGGGACTAATAACATAAATATATATAGTTATTACTATTTATCATTTGTTTGTTGATATACAAAATGGTTAATTAAAATTTATGATACAATGATTTAAGATTGAAGATTGTTTGTAATAACATAGTAGGATTATATCATATTGCAACATTATATTAATTGGGTTTAGCCTGAGTGGTTGTGGGATGAAGTGTTATCCTTCACATTCAAGTTTGTTCTCGTAAGTGACATGTTGAGCTCATAATGAGTATAGTGTTGTAATGACCTTGTACCATCCTCAAAATGAGGGAAGTGCCTAAGTGTTTGTCCCAAGATATTTACCTAGAAAAAAATATCACATTGTGACATTATTAGGTTTATAATATTGAGATGTCCATGTTGGTCGACTTATGTCAACTAGTTAGGTTCCTCAATAGTTGTGTCAAAATGCTATGTTCATCAAGGGTTATTTCACATTTTTAGAATACTCAAGGGTTGTGTTGAATTACAGCATTCCTCAATAGTTATGACACAATGTGACATTCAAATTGGTTTATTTATGTCGGATTGCAACATTCATCAAGAATTATGTCACGTGACATATCGTAAGATTCACCTTCATTGACTTATGTCAACTTGTTATGTTCTTCATAGTTATGTCATTCTGACATTCATCAAGAATAATGTCACATGTGATGTTCAACAAGAATTATGTCCTTAATAAAAATTAAAACCACATTTTTACCTTCAAGACAACATTCATCTTAGCTAACTTATGTTGACTAATTGTCAGAATTTATTACATAATATAAGTAAACTAACGCCCGTTTCTTCATTTTTGAATGTCAAAATGCAATATGAAACCTCTTAATATATTATGCTAAAAAATCCAGTATGTGACATAAGTTTCTTTTGTTTCGTCTTAAATGTTCATCAAAGATTGTCTCACTGTGACATTCCTCAATGGTTATGTTGGAAAATGGTATTCATCAATGATGACACTAATAAATTTATAATATGGTTATATCCATTGAGATGTTCATCTTCGTTGATTTATGTCATACTTGCTATGATCCTCACTAATTATAACAAATGGCAACATTAGTCAAGAATTATGTTGCATTTCGGTGTTCCTCAAGGATTATGTTGGATAATGGCATTCATCTTGGTTGACTTATGTCACATTGCAACATTCATTGAGAATTATATTTCTGTAAAAATAGTAATATTTCTTCAATTTGTTTGTTGATAAAGGCTATTAAAAATCCATTAAGACTCATTAATTAATGTTTTTTAGATTCAAATTATGCAAGAAATAATCTTACACAAGAAATAATCTTACGTTGCAATTCCGCATTCATCGAGAATTATGTCACATTGGAGCGTTCTCGAGAATTACATCGCATCCGACATTCATCAAGAATTATGCCATTAATAAAAAAGTAATATTTCTTTAATTTGTTTGTCAATATTCATAAGGGTTAATCATAATGCATTGACACATTAATTAAATTGTTTTTTAAGATTCAAAGCATGTGAGAAATAATCTTATGTCACATTTAAGCATGCAACATTTATTGAGAATTGTCATTAACAAAAATAATATTTCTTCAATTTGTTTATTGATATTCAGAAGGGTTAGTAACAATTCAATAACACATTAATTAAAATACAAGTCTTTAAACAAAATTTGCACCTCTCATTTTAAACATTTGTACTTACCAACATCTAGCTTGGAATAACATCTTCATGCATTCTCTAACATATAGTCAACATCGCCAAATTATCAGAGTCCCAATGAAGTTTACAAATTACAAACTCTCAATTTAAAACTGAAATGAGATCCTATTCAAAAGTTTGCAAGATTATAGCATCCCTTACTAGTGGATAACCCAACACAATGTGTTAACATAATCCAACATTCTCAAGAATCGTCATTGATAATAATAAATTATTATTATTTGGCCAAATTATCACAATCCCAATGAAGTTTTCAAATGACAATTTAGACATGAACATGAGATCTCATTCAAGAGTTGCAAGATTACATCCATTATTAATGGTTAACCCAACACAATGTGCTAACATAAATCCAACATTCAAAATAATTATGTTAAGAGCTATATCATTTAGAAAAAGTATTATTTTCAATTTGTTTCTTGATATTCACAAGATTAATAAGAAAAGTATTATTTTCAATTTGTTTATGGATATTCACAAGATTAATAAGAGTTCTTTAACACATTAATTACAATAAGTTCTTTAGATTGAAAGCACGCAAGAAATAGACTTACGTCACATTGCAATAATTATCAAGATTTATGTCACAATATTCATAAAAAAATTATGTCATTGATAAAAATAAATATTTCTTCAATTTGTTGATTGATATTATAAGGATTAATAAGAATACCCAAATTTTGTATTGTGTATTTTTATTGATACAAACAGAAACAGATGTGACTTTGAGTTTGTAAACTTATCTAGTTAAGGGTTTCCAAAGTAAATCTCTTATGCACTTTGTACGTGTAGTTTACTTTTTATTCTTCTTAATCAATTGTGTAACACTCCGGTTTTGACCCCAATGCATTAAATATACATGATACATATATTGTAAATAATCATGGTGAGGGGCTAAAGGCAAAGGCCCCACCATCGATTTGGTTATGTTATGTTTCGGATAGAAATTGTCACCGATGGTATATCGGGACATACGGCACGTATTAAATTGTGGCATTATGTAAATGTGCATTTTAATTAAATGAACCCAACCAGCTATGTTCACTGCAACCATATTGAAAATGGCATGATTCCTAAGGATAAGGAGGGGGAATGTGAAACCTTGAGCCATGGGGGAAGAGTCATGTGTCTCCGCCTTGTTTTATTGCTCACCTTCCCTTGTCTCATCGAACGGCCATCTTAATTGTTCTCCTGGTGGTTGGAGCCGTTAATGCTAGTAGTGGAGTGTGGCAGGACTGCCATGCCTTTCCCACAGGCACACTCCACCAAGCTGACCCTTACTCTGACAGAAAGACCACTACGCCCACGATCCCACTCTCTCCACAACTGCTCTCTCTCCAGTGCCGATCGTTCTGTTTCCTCCCGGATCGTTGGCCTTCCCCATCATCCAACCTAAGGAGGGGGACGCTCTATTCACCCTCTCACATGTAGGAAGTTGGGTTGTTCATTTTCCCTCACGAGGGTTGAGATAAAAAGGGCCGCGATTCATTGATTGGGGGTTGGTTCTTCCTTTTTCTCACCGAGTTGTTAGTCTGCGGATCTGTTCATCCTCCTTCTCATGCATAGAGCCTGTGTTTTACTCCACCATTGTTTTCCAACATTGTTGTTGTGTCTAGACTGTGCGACGTTATGTTGCTTCATCGTAAATCGTTGTTGTGGTTTTCTCCTGTGGCTCGTTGGCTGTTGTTTTTCATAATTGTTGGTTGGGTTCCCTTGTGTTTTGGCTACTGTAGGTTGTTGTGGAATCATTTTGGCCACGATAGGGCCAAGAACGATTCAGGGAGTTGTTTCGCCCCTGCCAAAGTTTCAATAGCTGATTTTGCTGCATGCACACAGTGGTTTTGTCCTCGGACTGCATTGGAGTGGTGAATGAGGGCCTGATATGCTTGATAAACCTGGTGGTTTGGGAACCACACAGACAGAGCTAGTGGGTTGGCTTTCTTCTCCACAACCCCTGAATAGCACTGGAAGGGAGATCGAGGCCTTGTGTTGGGTGTGTGTGGGTGTCCTAGAAGTCAGGCTAGTCTTGATGTAGGTGTCCTTATCTCTTCAATGAGCTCACCAGCTTAGCATTTAGCCTTTCCCAGCTCCTGGATGGCCTGATAAACCCAACTTTGTTGGCTTGGTTGATCCGTTGTTCGCCTGATAAACCCAACTGTGTTGGCTTGGCTGAACTGTGTACCCTTGTGGAGTTGTTATCCTTGGCTATGTGTAAGCCTGCTAGTTCCTTATTCGTTGGGGAATCATGCCCGGCTCGGGGGTGGAAGCATTGTTGAGAGATTAAGGAGCACGCAGGCCTATGGTTGGGTGGAACGTTGCAACGACGTAGCTGGTTGCGGAATAAGTTCTTTATAATATAAGTATTCTTGTCTAACTTGTGTCTGCAATCATATTTACCATTGATGAATGATGATGTATAGGTTAAATGCTGAATTGTATAGGAATGAATGTTGATTGATATGTTTTGCTTCCGTTGTGTAAATGAACGATTATGCTTCGTAATATGTTTTATGTTTTTTTAAGTATCATGCTTCAGAATTATATGTCTGTATGTTCATGTTCATGGGGCTCAATGCCCGGATGATTTGTTGGTTGAGTAGCGTCCTCTTCGCCAGTCGGAGGGTCGGGGACGTTACAGTGTGGTATCAGAGCTCTGGTTGCAGCATGGGCCTGAATGGCCCATGAAGAGGCAGTGACAGAGCTTATGTTGCAGCGTTTGGGCCTTAGGAGGCCAGGAGAAACAGTTAATAGAGGCAGGGTGCCTACTGCCCAAAAGAAACCAAGAGGAAATGGGTGAATGATGAGAAAATTCACAAAAATTTTCCAAGTGTCAGAATTGTCGACTCGTTGGAAAACTTCGTGAGAAGTTCTTCTTATGCAGCGGATCCCTTAGTCTAAAGGTCACCTGAAAGACGGTAATCGAAAGAAAATTGTGAAAACATTTGTGTTCATCGACCGTCGACTCATCGGAGGACTCAGTGAGAAGCTCCTCCGATACGTCGGAAGTTGTAGTCTGAAGGCCATCCGATGAGGGCAGGCGGAAAATAATTTTTACAAAAATTTTAAGTATCAGGCTGTCGACTCATCGGAAGACTCAATGGGAAGCCCTTCCAATGAGACAGATAGATCAGTCTGACGGCCATCCGATACAGAAGACCCCGCCGACAACGACTGCAGAAAAGTTTGGAAAATTTTACGAAGTAGTGAAATCATCGGCGATCGGCAATGATTAGTTGATCACATTGCCGCTGCGGCGAAAGTTCAGCGACTACGTCAAAAGAGGTTAGATGATCTTGCGTCACCGTTGCGGATGGCTAGACAACTATCCTTCCGACGTATGGAGCCCCGACCGTCGATGCCGCAGAAGAAAGTTGTTTCGACAGCCGACGCAGCGAAAGATTTCCGGAAATTTTTCTAAGGAACGAAATCATCGACGATCGGAGAGGAATAGTTGTTGACATCGCCGATGAATAGTTGTTGACATCGCCGATGAATAGTTAAAGGAAGAGTCGATGCAAGAAAAAAATTCAAAAATTTTCTAAGTGTTCATCGGCCATCGAAAAATGTTAGTTGTATGGGTCGCCAATGAACATCGGAAGGAATTAGAGGTTCGAGCACCACCGTTGCGGAAGTCTAAAGCACTAATCTTCCGACGGATAAAGATTCCGACTGCCGATGCCGATTAAGTTGTGCTTCAGATCGTCGATCGAAAGTTATTAGTGGATCGGATCGCTGATCGGAAAAGGTTCAACGTTGATGAACCGCCATTGCGGCCTCCTGAGGGACTACCCGTCCAATGTAATAAAGGATCCGATCGTCGACGTATCAAAGATGTATTGTCGTCTGGTTGCCGCAATGACGGGGAATGTAGTAACTTGGAGCGTCGATGCCACAGAGAATAGTCACCCCAACCGCCGATCGGAAGATTACAGCTGATGGGACGCCGATCGAAAGAGTTAAGGCCTATGAAACCGCCGTTGCGGACATCTAGGGGACTAAGTGTCCGATGCCACAGCGGGATGTCGCTCCGACCACCGACAAAGCTGTGATCCGCGGAAATCTTAAAAGGATCGATTGGCCGTCGTTGCGGAAGCATGGACAACTAGCCACCGGATGCACAGAGCATCCGTCCGCCGATGTAGTGGTTAGTCAATTTCTCGTCGATAAAGTTCGGAATAGTAGACCACTACAGGACGACATAGCGGAAGGAAATAGAGAAACAACCCACCGATACAGCGAAGAAAATTAGAGGTTCTAGCGGCCAAAACGCCGGAAGGTTAGTGAAGAAAGGACCCGATGAACAGTCCTTGACATCGTTGATGCAAATCGGAAGTTTAGACGATTTGCTCACCGGAACGCCCAAAAATTTGTAGGGAAGAGACCCGATGAGGAGAAGGAAATTTTGGGTTTTTCAAAGTGGAATTTTTCTCAGCAAATTCCAACCGTTTCAGCAGATTTCAATAGACTGTCAGTGGATTACAGCGTTGAACAAGGGAGAGAGAAAATTTTGTGTTTTAGGAAAATTGTTGTTTTATAAATTTCCAGAAGATGAAGGGAAGTAGTTTTGATTTATATTGATGATATGCATGTAACAGTTTGCTACTAACACATTTGCAGAATTATAGACCACTTCCAAGAGCAGTATTCCAAGAAGAACAGTGTGGAAAGCAAGAGGTGGTTCAGTCATGAGAACCCATGATGGGTATGATGCTCGGGATTCTTACGAACGTGCAAGAGATGCCATGGGAGAAAATGTCCGTAATGGAAATGATGACATAGAGTCTAATGGAAGGAGATTCCAAGAGACACCGTCAGATGTTGCAGTCACCATGAGAAGCTTGACTAAAACCTAGGAAGAGCAGCATCAGCTGAATGCTGCCATGCTGCAAAGTTTGACAGACTTGCAGAGAAAGATAGACTCTGGACGAGGTATAGCAAGGCCAGAAGGTAGTAAAAGTAGCACTAGGAGAAGGAGAAGGACTTCTAGTGGATCATCTAATTCTGAAGAATCTAGCGGAGATACAAGCTCATCTTCTCATAAAAGGAGAAGAAGAAGACACCATAGGGATCGCTCTCGAGATGAATTTAAAAAAGCTAAACCTCCTACATTTGATGGTGAGATAAAGACTGGACAAGAGGCTGAAGCTTGGCTTCTTGGGATAAAAAAGTACTTTCAAGTGCAGGATTATTCAGGAAACATAAAGGCAAGAGTTACCATATTCAATCTAAATGGAAGAGCATCCATTTGGTGGAAACACTTCAAGCAAGTGAAGAAGATCAGTGAAAGGAGACTGAAGTGGAAACAATTCAAGAAGTATTTCAGGCAGAAATACCTCTCTGGCAGGTATTATGATAACAAGATTAAGGAGTTCCATGAGCTAAGATTAGGACAGCAAACCATGGATGAATATGCAAATAAGTTCTTGGAATTGTTGAGGTATGTCTAGTACATTAGAGATGAAAAAGTGAAGGTCCAGTGGTTTCTGAGTAGATTGCCTCAAGCCTACAAAGATAGAATTGAGTTTTATGAACCAAGAACTCTTGAAGATGCGATAAGGAAGGCTAAGTATTGCTATGAGCAAAGAAAAAGTAAACCTGATTACCATAAGCCATGGAAGGACGAGAAGAATGAGAAGTTTGACCAAAGAAGGAAAGGTTTCAAACCTTCTAGATTCAGGAATCAGCAAAAGCAGCCATCCCAAGCTGTGAGTAATCCAGTGGGAATGACAGGTGGAAAGCCTAAAGAACCACAACAGAACAAAGGTCCACTAAAATGTTAGAAATGTGAAGGACCCCACTTGCGCAGATATTGTCCACTTGAGAATGAAAGTGCAAGGCCAGCTTATAACATTCAGGAAGCAGAAACAGTGGGTTAAGTAGCAAGGGCGGTCCCTAGAATTTATGCAGCACTGGAGGACCGCCAGGCAGATCACCAGTCAACTGTGGTTGAAGTTACAGATAAGATTGTTGAACAATCTATTTCTATTTTGATTGACCCTAGTTCTACTCACAGTTATATCACTCCTAGGGTAGTGGAGATTTGTGCTTTTAAGAAAGACAAGCATAAGAAACCTTGGCTAGTTCAGCTAGCCATTGGGACTAAGAGAAAGGTCAGTGAAGTAGTGGAGAAAATTCCATTGGTTATGAATGGATTGATCACTTGTGTAGATCTGAATGTTCTACCGCTTGGTTCCTATGATGTTCTCATTGGAATGGATTGGTTAGAAGCTCACCGAGTGAAGCTTGACTGTTATAACAAGACTTTTGAATGCATAGATGAAAAAAGAAACCCAGTAGTGGTGAAAAGTATTCCGAAAGTAATTTCAGTAAGACAGGTTTCAGCAATGCAGTTGAGAAGTTATGTAGGAACGGTTGCCAATTGTATGCAGCTCATATTCTGGAGCCAACAGGAGATGAAACCCCTAGGTTGGAAGACTATCAGGTGTTACAAGAATTCAAGGATGTGTTTCCTGATGAGATTCTAGGGCTTCCTCCCAAGAGGGACATTGATTTCACAATTGAACTTGTGCCAAGAGAAGCACCAGTGTCTAAGACAACCTACAGGATGAGCACACCGGAGATTCTAGAGTTGAAGATGCAACTGCAAGAGTTGTTGGAAAAGAAGTATATCCGACCGAGTGTGTCTCATTGTGGAGCACCAGTTCTTTTTGTAAAGAAGAAAGATGGTACACTCAAGTTGTGTATTGATTACAGACAATTGAACAAGGTTACTGTGAAGAATAAATATCATTTGCGTAGGATTGATGACCTCTTTGATCAAATGAGGGGAGCAAAGGTATTTTCTAAGATTGACTTGAGGTCTGGTTACCATCATGTGAGAATCAAGGATGAAGACATTCATAAGACAGCCTTCAGGATGAGGTATGGACATTATGAGTTTGTAGTGATACCATTTGGTCTCACCAATGCACCAGTTACATTTATGTGCCTTATGAACAGTGTCTTCAGCAGATATTTGGACAAGTTTGTTCTTGTATTCCTTGATGACATTCTTGTTTATTCTAAGAATGAAGAGGAGCATGAAGAGCATTTGAGATTGACATTGCAATTGCTCAGGGAGCATCAGCTGTATGCAAAACTGAGCAAGTGTGACTTCTATAGAGATAGAATTCAGTGTTTTGGTCACATTATCTCAGAAGAGGGTATATCTGTGGACCATGAGAAGATTGAAGCCATTATGAATTGGCCTACTCCAAAAAATGTGACAGATGTAAGATCTTTTATGGGACTTGCAGGATACTACAGGAGATTCGTTGAGGGATTTTCCAAGGTTGCACATGCCATCACTTCCTTACAAAAGAAGGGGATAAAGTTCGAATAGACTTCGAAGTGTGAAGAAAGCTTCCAGCGGTTGAAGAATCTTCTCACCTGTGCACCAGTATTGAATGTTGCAGATCCAGAGAAAGATTTTGTGGTGTGTATTGATGCATGCGAACAAGGGCTTGGAGGAGTCCTTATGCAGGATAACCACATTATATGTTATGAGTCGAGAAAGCTGAAGGAGCATGAGAAGAACTATGCCACTCATGATCTCGAGCTTGCAGCCATAGTACATGCTCTCAAGATGTGGAGGCATTACTTGATGGGTAGAAGATTCGAACTCAGGACATACCACTGTAGACTGAAGTATTTGTTTGATTAGCCTACTCTAAATGCTAAGCAAGCGAAATGGCTGGAATTTTTATGTGAGTTTGATTTTGAAATCAAGCACATAAAAGGAAAAGAGAATAAGGTAGCCGATGCGCTCAGCGGGAAGGTACAGGAAATGCATGTGGCATCTCTTAGTATTTGCCAATCAGATTTGAAACAACGGATTGTTAATCATGTTGCTGGAGATGAATTGTATGAGCAGGTAAGAGACAAATTGCAACAGCAAAGTCTTGAGAAGAGGTATGAGGGATATAAATTGGAAGAAGATGGACTTCTTACTTATAAAGGCAGAATTTATATTCTGGATGTAGCAGATTTGAGGAGAGTTGTTATGGATGAGATCCATCAAGCTCTGTATTCTGGTCACCCAGGATATCAGAAAACAATTGCTACAGCTAGAAGGCAGTACTTTTGGCCAGGAATGAAAAAGGACATGGCTGAATACATTTCAAAGCGCATGAAATGTCAACAACTAAAAGTTGAGCATCAACATCCAGCAGGTTTGTTGCAGCCTTTGCCAGTTCCGGAATGGAAATGGGAAGTTATTTCCATGGATTTTATTACAGGATTGCCGATGACTTAAAGACAACATGATTCAATCATGGTTGTGGTAGACAAGTTAACAAAGGCAGCACATTTTATACCAGTGAAGTCCACGCATAATACTGATGACATTGCCAAGATCTTCATGAAGGAGATTTTCAAATTACATGGATTGCCGAAGGCAATAGTTTCTGACCGAGATGTCAAGTTCACTTCCAATTTTTGGAAATGATTGTTTGCAGATTTGGGTACAAAGCTAAACTTCAGCACTGCCTACCATCCTCAGACAGATGGGCAGACAGAGAGAGTTAATCGGGTGCTTAAAGATATGTTTCGCATGTATGTGATGGACAAACCAACCAAGTGGGAAGATTACTTACACTTGGTAAAGTTTTCTTACAACAATGGACAGCAGGCATCCTTGGGGATGAGTCCGTATGAAGCTTTGTATGGAAGAAGGTGTAGGACACCAGTGACTTGGGATAACCTAGGATGAACAGAGAGTTCAGTGTTGGGAATCATGTTTACCTCAGACTGAAAGCAAAGAAGAGTTCCTTGAAGCTTGGAAGTTGTGCCAAGCTGTCACCAAGATATTATGGGCCGTTTGAAGTGCTTGAAAGAATAAGGCCAGTTGCATATAAAATTGCATTACCTGCTAGTACTAGAGCTCATAATGTTTTTCATGTTTCTTTTCTTAAGAAATATGTACATGATCCTAACCATGTGATAAATTGGGATGTGATTCGGGTGGAACCCGAGGGAGAGTTCCAAATCGAGCCAATATGTATCCTCGACGGGAAAGTCACAATGCTCCGGAACCGAGCCATAGGGCAGGTAAAGGTGCAATAGGAGCACTACGGACCTGAAGAGGCTACATGGGAACTGAAGGATGCCATGCGATTGGCACATCCATTTTTGTTCAATTCTGCGGAACACTGAGGCAGTACTAGTGTAGCATTTTGTTCAAATTTTGTAAAGCACTGAAGACAATGCTATTGAAGGGGGAGAGGAATGTAACACCCCGATTTTGACCCCGATGCATTAAATATACATGATACATATATTGTAAATAATCATAGTGAGGGGCTAAAGGCAAAGGCCCCACCATCGATTTGGTTATGTTATGTTTCGGATAGAAATTGTCACCAATGGTATATCGAGACATACGGCACGTATTCAATTGTGGCATCATGTAAATGTGCATTTTAATTAAATGAACCCAACCAGCTATGTTCACTACAACCATATTGAAAAGAGCATGATTCCTAAGGATAAGGAGGGGGAATGTGAAACCTTGAGCCATGGGGGAAGAGTCATGTGTCTCCACCTTGTTTAATTGTTCACCTTCCCTTGTCTCATCAAATGGCCATCTTAATTGTTCTGCTGGTGGTTGGAGCCGTTAATGCTGGTAGTGGAGTGTGGCAGGACTACCATGCCTTGCCCACAGGCACACTCCACCAGGCTGACCCTTACGCTAACAGAAAGACCACTACGCCCACAATCCCACTCTCTCCACAACTGTTCTCTCTCCAACGCCGACCGTTCTGTTTCCTCCCGGATCGTTGGTCTTCCCCATCATCCAACCTAAGGAGGGGGATGCTCTGTTCACCCTCTCACGCGCACGAAGTTGGGCTGTTCATTTTTCCTCATGAGGGCTGAGATAAAAGGGGCCGCGATTCATTGATTGGGGGTTGATTCTTCCTTTTCTTACCGAGTTGTTAGTCTGCGGATCTGTTCATCCTCCTGCTCATGCATAGAGCCTGTGTTTTACTCCACCATTGTTTTCCAACGTTGCTGCTGTGTCTAGACTATGCGATGTTATGTTGCTTCATCGTAAATCGTTGTTGTGGTTTTCTCCTGTGGCTCGTTGGCTGTTGTTTTCCACAATTGTTGGTTGGGTTCCCTTGTGTTTTGGCTGCTGTAAGTTGTTGTGGAATCGTTTTGGCCACGATAGGGCCAAGAACGATTCAGGGAGTTGTTTCTCCCCAGTCAAAGTTTTAATAGCTGATTTTGATTCATGCACGCAATGGTTTTGTCCTCGAACTGCATTGGAGTGGTGAATGAGGACCTGATGTGCTTGATAAACCTGGTGGTTTGGGAACCACACAGACAGAGCTAGTGGGTTGGCTTTCTTCTCCACAACCCCTGAATAGCACTGGAAGAGAAATCGAGGCCTCAAGGACTGCGTCGCAGAGAAAAGACTGATTTCCTTGTGTTGGGTGTGTGTGGGTGTCCTAGAAGTCAGGCTAGTCTTGGTGTAGGTGTCCTTAGCTCTTCAATGAGCTCACCAGCTTAGCATTTAGCCTTTCCCAGCTCCTGGATGGCCTGATAAACCCAACTTTGTTGGCTTGGCTAATCCGTTGTTCGCCTGATAAACCCAACTATGTTGGCTTGGCTGAACTATGTACCCTTGTGGGGTTGTTATCCTTGGCTATGTGTAAGCCTGCCAGTTCCTTATTCCTTGGGAAATCATGCCCGGCTCGAGGGTGGCAACGTTGCTGAGAGATTAAGGAGCACACGTCCCTATGGTTGGGTGGAACGTTGCAGCGACGTAGCTTGTTGCAGAACAAGTTCTTTATAAGATGAGTATTCTTGCCCAACTTGTGTCTGTAATCATATTTACCATTGATGAATGATGATGTACAGGTTAAATGCTGAATTGTATAGGAATGAATGTTGATTGATATGTTTTGCTTCCATTGTGTATATATGAATGATTATGCTTCGTAATATGTTTTATGTTTTAATATTTACCATTGATGAATGATGATGTACAGGTTAAACGCTGAATTGTATAGGAATGAATGTTGATTGATATGTTTTGCTTCCATTGTGTATATGAACGATTATGCTTCGTAATATGTTTTATGTTTTTTTAAGCATCATGCTTCAAAGTTATATGTATGTATGTTCATGTTCATGGGGCTAGATGCCCGGATGATTTGTTGGTTGAGTAACGTCCTCTTTGTCGGTCGGAGGGTCGGGGACGTTACAAATTGATTAGCATTGCTTTTCCTGCATAGATTTAGTAGTCGCTATTTCCTACAGTTATGTGATAATAAAATTGTTAGAGGTGATCACTAATGCTAATGTGTGATCTTATGTAGACAAGGTCAAAGATAAGTCCTGGGTTGCTTTCGCAAAATAGGTACCCCTTAGTCACAGCTCTTATCAAAAGGAATCCAACTAATTGATCCTGTAAAGACTTTTGCACCTTCTCGAATCACAAGGTTTCTAAATACCAAAATATACTTTAAAACAAAACCAAAAACTTATAACCTTATAGGCCACTCTGAAATAGATCTTAATAAAATGCCAGTTAGTACAGACTTGCATCTTGGATAAGTTAAAAGTTTTTGCAGGCTTAATTACAGTGTCTACAATTAAAAGAAGTTACAAGTTTTCCCAAATTAGCTTGAGAGATGCATCAACAAACTCTGAAATGGATCTTAACAAAAAGCCACTTAGTACATACTTGCATCTTGGATAAGTTATAGTTTTTGCATGCTTAATTACAGAGTCCACAACATAAAAAAAAATTATAAGTTTCCCAAATTAGCTTGAGAGAAGTATCAACAAACAAACATTATCAAAAGAACAATTTTCCATGGCTCCTAATGAGTTTAGGCCTACTGTAACAGATTTTCTCTGCAAACATCGGAAAGGCTCAATTTCTTCTTTTCATTAAGGTGCCTTTCTAAAGCATAATCTGCATGTCAAAAGTATTCAAGCGACGGAAATTTCTAATAAGATAGTGGTATCTTGTGCTATTTCATTCAAGTGTCTCAAATAGCTACTTAAGTTTTTAAAATTGACAACAGACAATCCAGACATTTCTGCTTAGTAGTTGAGCTGAAAACGAGGAAATGAGAAAGAAAACATTGACTGAAAAATGTGACACAAGACATAACCAAACTTAGTCGAAGCAGACTAGTGTAGAGACCAATTAATAGCTCAAAATCATGTGTGATTGGATCTTGCTGCAGAAAACATTGCAGACCAAAGTGGAGACTATGAATATAATTGCTGGCCACTGCAAAATCTTGAATCGAAATTAAAATATTCTGAAAACTATAGAATTTACATATTAGAAATGGCATAGAAAGATATTTCCAGACTTCAAAGAAGATTTGAAAAGTCATTCACGACCATCTGTGAATAAATAGAACATACTGCACAAAATGCAAAGCAAAAGAAACAAACATGCATACAAATAAAAAAGATACTATTCAGAATAAACACAAGACTCTTCAATATACAATGTACCCATGATATCATAGGTGCTCATTTCATCTCTCCGAAGATGGACTGTATGAGATAATTCACTCAATAAATTAAGCCCCACATATTGCTAGCCACTGTAAAATCTTGAATCGAAACTAAAATGTTCTGAAAACTATAGAATTTACAAATTAGAAATGGCATAGAAAGATATTTGCCGACTTCAAAGAAGATTTGAGAAGTCAGTCACGACCATCTGTGAATAAATAGCACATACTGCACAAAATGCAAAGCAAAAGAAACAAACCTACATGCAAATAAAAAAGATACCATTCAGAAAAAACACAAGACTCTTCAATATACAATGTACCCATGATATCATAGGTGCTCATTTCATCTCTCTCAGAAGATGGACTGTATGAGATAATTCACTCAGTAAATTAAGCCCCATATATTCACGAGGTTTTAACAGAAATTCACAATTGCACAAATTTGATTTGTTTCGAGTTGGACAACAACAACCGCTAAACTCTGGTAAATTACATTTTCCGGGGAAAAACCAAGTACTGAATTATTTGAGATGAGCATCCACTATCACAAAAGGCTTGTCCATCCATCGAATATTGCACCCACGGGCTTCCAACATCTCAATCAGACCTCGCGGTAAACTGAACTTGAATAATTGAAGAAGCTTGAGCTTCTTCAGACTCTTGCAAGCCAGCAGAGCAGACGTGAAACCATTGACCGTTACACTCCTCAAATAAACTAACTTGATGTCCTGTAAGCATCTAAGACTTGCCAATGCTAACAACCCAACATCTGTGATTGGACAATATGAGACATTTATCTGCACAAATACCATATATATCAATGTTAAAGGTTGCCATTCAACAGATATACAGGGGAGGATGAATTTAAATTTAAATTTCCGGGATTCTAAAATGCCTTACCTGTCGCAAATTTTGGCAAGACTCGGCTACGGCCAATATTCCAACATCATCAACACCATAGCACCTTTTGATATCCAATTCAACAATACGCTTACATCCTAAAGCGATAGCAGAAAGACCAGCAGAGGAAATCCCAGAACAACCTCGAATTTCAAGCTGGTGAAGTTTTTGCAGTTGAGCAAGAGATCTCAGACCATTGTCAGTGACATGTATGCAGTAAGAAACATTAATACTCTTTAACCTCGGGCAACCATTGGCAATTGCTGCTAATCCAACATCCCCAACTCCTACAGATCTGGACATACAATTTCCATCAGTAAGCTGCAAGCATCTTCAAATGACAAAGTGCATAAAACATCGCTTCGATAAACAGATTTTAAATTTTGCTTTCTAATAAAATGCTTTTAGAAATCCATGAATTCACTTAAAATATGTTATGTACCTGTACAAATCAAGTTCTTGCAGGTATGAGCAACGGGCACCTATATGGACAATCCCTTCATTGGATATATTTGGGCAGAATCCTAGTTTCAACGTGACCAATTCCGAGCACTTAGAAAGGGATTTCAATCCTGCATGAAGGGGTAGGGTAAATACAAGAAGCAGAGAAGACAATAAATAATCTCCAAAAAGTAATAACAATTACTATTGACATCATTACTGTCAAAATTCTCTTCATAGCTAAACAATGTATGAAACCTGTGTTGTTTATGCTACAGTCGGTAAGGTCAAGCTCTTCCATGAAAGGACAGCCCTCTCCTAACATAGTCAAACTTCTTTCTGTGACCAAGCTGCAGGATTCCATCTTAAGAGATGAAAGATATCTGCATGATGTTGCAATGGCCGAGAAAGCAACATCAGTTAGATCACGGCAGCAGGTCAGATCTAACTTGTTCAGCTCTCTACAGCACCCCACAAGTGCAGTCAGTCCTTCATCTGTAACTCCAATACACTTGCTTAAGCTTAACTCCCTCAAAGATTTGCAGCTTTTCCCAACTAATTCCAAAGCTGTGCTGGAAATTACACAACCATCAAATTTGATCGTTTGTAGTCTGTCGCAGTTTTGGAAGCTCTTAAGAAGAGCATCAGAAATCTGCAATGGATCACTTGGAGAACTAAGTTTATGAACTTCAATTCTTGACAACAGATGAAGTCAAAATATTCAACAAAGTTTAGTCAGATAATTACCGGTATGCAATAGGCAAGAGTAAGTTGACGCAAGTCTGAGGAACCACTTGCAAGGGAAATTATTCCTGTGCAGCTAACATTCCGACACTTTGAAACATCAAGTCTCTGTAACATAGCACAATTTAGTTAGATGTCACTGTAATAGGAGAGACATTCGAAGATAGCATCGCTTCTCCAGTATTTAACATAGACTTTTCAAGTCCGTGCCCTGTAGAAAAAATATCTGAAAGAGAACATAAATGTGTATCAAGTAAATTGCCTTCAATTGTACAATGAGTAAAAAGACCTTAATAGATAAAATAATCAAGTATAGGCTCAGAAACCCTCTAGAGAATGGAACAAATGTCATGAGAAGTCAATTTTTACATGAAATAAGAAAAAGACGAAGAGGATCAGTAAGCTCCACATGGTCAGACCTTCTAGAGCCTGAAGACTGAAGAGCTTGTTAAAAGACAATACTATAATGTACGGTTTTCATTTTTCAGCCACAAAATGCATAGTTTTTGCTTATTTATGCTGAGTGTCTCAAGCACCAGTTATGGCAACTACTATAGCTCAGTGGAACACCTGTCCTGCATTAAGAAACTACTTGTTCCATGATGATAATGGTGAAGTTTCAGTACAGATACTCCTGTCTTGCCACATATTCTCCTGGAGCATACTCAAGATTCAAGAAAGCACCAGAAATTTTACCAAGCAATATTTTCTTGGAGGTTATCAAGAAAACATAAATATTTACAAAAGAAGCAATCCACCCCATGCTATTATTCCAATGCTTGCACATTTCCTGACATCCAGAATAACTTAAATATTTCAACAACAATATGACCTTCAAAATATATAGAACAACCATCCGACAATGGCAAAATCATTTCTTATTTATGAGGACTCTGTACCTAGGGAGAATCAATAGGAAATCAAAATTAAATTGTCAAGACTCAAATATAGGGGAGATAAAACAAAAGATGCAAGCACCGAGATATCATGTGGAGCAGGACATATACCATGAAATGTGAGATCCCAATGCAAAAACCAATCAAATCTTTCTGAAAATTAAAGATATGGTGATACAAGATAAGCCTATCAAAGTTATGCATTAGCACATGAAAAACAATGCACACCTATAAGACTGTAAAGGAGGAGGAAGGAATGAGAAAAAATGTGAATAAAAACGGAAGGGAAGCCAAAAAGAACCAAGAAGACAAAGTTATTCCAAGGGAGCATTCTACCAAGGGTAAACAATTTCTGTGCCAAATCTTGTTACACCCTTAGTCGAGGATATATTGAATTTTTCACTAATATCATGCTAATGTATATGGCAGCATGAAAAAAAGTTACAACATGGAATCTCAGACCTCAACCAAAGTCAATTTCAGATATGATGCTTCTTACAAGGAAAAAGTTGACCCAACCCCAAAAGAGTAGCATGAAAAAATGAAGTTTAAGGCTATATTTCATTGCTCCCATCTAACAAATAAATACTCCCTTACAGGTCCAGGTATCAAAGTGACACAACAAATACATAATATCGCATGCTACAACAGCTAGCAATTTTTCTTCTCTAAGGAATAGTTTCATCCAAAGTCAATTTTAGATGTGATGCTTCTTATTAGGCAATAGTTGGCGCTGCTTTACAAGAAAGTAGGATGTAGAAATCAAGTTTAGGGCTATATTTCATTGCTCCCATCTAACAATTAAATACCCAAGAACTCCAGGTAGAAAAGTGACAAGACAAATACATAGTATCACATGCTATAACAACTAGCAATGTATTTTCGAACAAAGCATAAGTCCTTCAATAAATTATCGTCTAAGTTAAGCTAAAGGCAAGTATCTAAGTCGAGCCCTCTGCTAACCCTAGGCGTTGCTCAATCTGGTGATGGCTTCCCATGGTGTCTCTCTTGGACATGGATCCACAGGGGACTTTTCTGCGTTTTGAGGAGGCTTTTCACACCTTGGCAGCTTCCATCCGCCCCTCCTCTAACTCCTCTGCTCCATCCTCTTGGGCTTGCCTCCATCCCTAAGGTTAAGATGTCTTCTTCGACATCGCATCACATAGCCCTAACTCTCTTGGAGCATGGGTTCATTGGAAAGTTCACTGCCCGCTAGCCATCACCCAAAGCCATGGAATATGGAATTTCAAAGAACTAGAGGCCCCTTATCAAAGGAGATCCATGGGAATATGGATTACAAAGAACTGGAGGCCCCTTATCAAAGGAGATCCATGGGAATAAGGATTACAAAGAACTGAAGGCCCCTTACCAAAGGAGATCTGCTTCAGAATTTTTATGGAAGGGGGTATTGTCTTTCTCTTTGAAAAATAGAGGACAAAGATCTTTGTCACATCCCCATGCCTCCGATCGGCGAAGAGGACGCGACTACAAGCTTCAAACACCCGGGCTAAGAGCCCCATGAACATGTACAGGCATAAAAATTGCTGGAACAGAATGCTTAAACTTGTATATTGAACTAGAGTGTGCTCACATGATTATTTATCATGCATAGATGCAATTTAATCATCATACACAGCGGAAAAGCAACAGCATTCATACATGCATGTATTCATTTAACATGTTCATCAATTTCATTAATAGAAATTAAGATTGCAGAAGTAGAATGGACAAGATTACTTATCTTATGATGAATTCGTTCCGCAACCAGCTACGTCGCTGCAACGTTCCACCCAGCAGCGCTGCCACCCCCGAGCTGGGCATGATTCTCCAAGGGATAAGGGAACAGCAGGCTTGCACATAGCCAAGAATATACAAACACAGCCAAGCCAACACAGTTGGGTTTATCAAGCCATCAAGGAGCTGGAGAAGGCAAATTGCTAAGCTGGTGAGCTCATTACAGATCCAAGAACAACTACATCAGAACTAGCCTGACCTCTAAGACACCCAAACACACCCAACACAAGGAATCAATCCCTTCTCTGCTACACAGTCCCTCAGGCCCTACATTCCCTTCCAGTGCTATTCAAGGGTGATGGAGAAGAAGGCCAGCCCTCTAGCTCTGTCTGTGTGGTTTCCAGCCACCAGGTTTATCAAGCAAATCTAAGCCAACATCCCTGCTCCCTACACAGTGCGAAGACCAACCATTGCACTCAGGCAATCAATCAGCTGATACAACTTAAGACAGGGAAAACATTCCCTGAGTCATTATTGGCCCTATCGTGGCCAAAATGACTCTCCAACGAATTTAGAACAGCCCCCAAAACGTAAGGACGACCACAGCAACCACAGCCAACATCGTGCGAAAGTCAATGACCCAATCTGAACAGTGGAGTTGTCAAGGAACTTACACAGTCCGAGAATGGAAAGAAAAACCAACTTCACAGCTGGGCAGAGGCAACATATGTACAGGCCACGAATTGGTAAGGAGAAACATACATACGACTGACCACCCGAATGGCCCTTTGCAGGGAAAACCGTGGATGAAAAACACACAATTCCCAGCTCGCTGTGTGAGCCCCAAAACAGAAGAATACCTGTGCGTGGATGTGAGCAGACCGTGAGGAAGGAACAGACTGTGGAGGTCCCGCGTGAGGAAAAGCAGCTCCGTTTTTGTCCGTGGATGAACAACAATAGGAAGGACGCGAATGGGAAGTGCGTGAGCCTTCAGCACAGTCGTGGAGAGGAGAATGCCTGCGTGAGTGTTTTTGCCATTCTGGATTCAACCATGGATGGAGTGTGCGTGTGGGTGAGGACTGACAGTCCTGCCACCCCACTCCCAAAACCACTAACTGCCTCAACCACCAGCAGCCATTATTCAATGAAGGTGGTTGGATAAAACAAGGGGAGAAGACACATGGGTATTTCCCTCAATGGCCCAAGTTTTGACAATTTCCCCACATCCTTATCCTTGTGAAAATCATGCCCCATTCGATTTAGTTGCCGCGATCGTAGCTGGTCGGGTTCACTTAATTAATTACAGATGCATATTTACATGATGGCCAACATAATATATGCCGCATGCCCCGATATACAATCGACGACAATTTAAATCCAAAAACATAGCATAATTGATCAATAGTGGGGCCTTGGCCTTTAGCACCACACCATTATCATTTACAATATATACGTCATATACATCTAATGTAACGGGGTCAAAACCGAGGTGTTACAATCTTATTTTCAAAAGTTGTCCATATTTCATGACACTGAGAGGAATGTATCTGAACCAGTGGTCTCTGACATTTGATCTTGAAAAAAGTATATACTATATCCCCTCGACGAATCCTATGCGGGTTCATTTCCTCCATTTTCCCTTGCATTGCTAAAGCGATGAGGATCTGGTAGCTATTGGGAACACTCTTGGTCAGTGTATTAATAGATCTAAGTCAAATCCCCCATGTTTGCTTGTTCCCGAATTGTGTTGAAGTGGATCTAGAAAAGGGTCTTCCAGAACCTACAAATCTAAAATCTTTACATGGACAAATTAACTCATACCCAGAAGCTATATTATGAACAGCTCCCTTTCAAGTGAAAAATCTGTAATGAGTATGGAGTCAGGACAGTTTGCAAGAAATTGCTCCAAAGCCCATGTACAACAATCGACCCTTGAAAATGAAGCTGGATGGTAGCATGTGAAAAAAGGGGCCAACGTTTCAAGAAATGCAAGACATTGAATGCTCCTTTGTTTCCTCCTTTAGCTCCTCAAATCATTTTCAAGTACTCTCTCGGGTCGACCCTGAAGAGCCTGTGGGCAACCAGATCCATGAGGTTATATCGGCTACTCAAGGGAACTCACCCAAGTCCATGGAATAGCCAATCCTAGAGGAAACATCCAAAGAAAGACTTCTGCTACTCCCAATGGCATAGTGACTACTAACTAGGATAGAGACCAAGCAATAACAGGAAGAAGAGACAGGGGAATTTGAAGAAAAAAGATTGCCTCCCAAAAAGTTTGGTCGACAAACCATGAAAGAAAAAAGGGAAGCTATTACATTGAAAGAAAAGGTCCTAGGACTGCAAACTACTCCTAAGAACTCATGTAAGAATGCTCCATCGAAAAGTCCAAATAAGAGGAAGCCGGATAATGAAGCTCGTGTGGTATTGCTCCCATCCAGTGGTCAATAATGAATATGGACTCCTGGAATTGTGAAGGGCTGGGGAACAAAAGTAAAATACAAGTAATGAAGGATTTTCTCAAAGGAGAAAAGCTCTCCCTCCTACTCGTCTAAGAGACCAAAAAGGGGGGCAGAAGAAGTTGTAAGTATTGCAGCAAAAGTATGGAAACACAGTCAAGGCCAAGCTGTAAGTCCTCATGGAGCCTCGGGAGGAATAGCTACCTTCTAGGTTACCAATTTTTTAAGAAGGTAGAATAGGTAGAAACACAGCACTGGTTGTCACGTGGGTGTAGGTCACTTGGTTGTGGGAGGGAATGTTATCCTCCCCACCCAGGTTCTATTCCCGCAAGTGACATGCTGAGGTCATAATATGAAATTTGTAATGCCTTTGAAGTTTGTGCCCTTGTTGACTTGGCCTTGTGCCCTGAAGATTCTCGAGTTTACTCCAAGTACCATCCTCGAAATGAGGGGAAGTACTTCGAGGTTTGCCCCAGGTACCCCTGTCCTGGAAAATAAAAAACACAGTACTGGTTGATGGTTTAGAAAATATAGAGATGAAGGAAATCATCAGATTATGCAATGTATACATCCCAATACAATATGGAGAAAAGGTTGGAGTTTCAGAATTACTTATCCATCCTTCAAGAGAGAGGATTAACTCACAAGGTTAATGTGGTTGGAGACTTCAATGTTACCCTCTCTCAAAAAGATAGAAGAGGCTGCAACCTGGTCAAAGACCAGTTTGGAGAGCATACGGATACTTGATGGCAAAGTGGCAGGCTTGGTCTGGGCCATATAGCAGCCAGATTGGACAGGTTTCTTATCCACAAAGCTTACCTGCTAGATGTGTTATCATGCATATCTACACAAGCAAAATTTGCACAATAATTAAAGGCAGGCCAACTCTTGTAACGGTTGGCAGGCCTCTACATTTGGACTGGTGCTTTTCCTATCATAGGGGATGTCCCTAGAAGTCACACACTACTAACTGATTTGAAAGTCTGCATAAGATAATGTAGAAAACAGCATGCTAAAGTCCCCTCTTTCACTGTCCTAAAATAGTTAAAGAACGAGGGTTATTCCAAACACAGAATTTAGATGGTTGAGAACATGTTTTAGAGGTGATTGTGACAGCAAACCAAATGGAACTTAAAGAATTGCGTCTTGAGTGCAGAAAGAATCAAAACAAAAGCAGGTGACTACCAATTGTTTACTAGCAATTAAATCTCTAACAACCAATGATAGAGAACTAGTATAAAGCATGAATGATTCAATCACATGTTACCCAGAGACAGTCTGCATCATAATGGCTGACATGTAATAAGCTGCCAAAGGTATACTCGCGAGCAAATGGTGGTCGTGGTCAAGGTATGGTAGATGGAAAATGAAGAACTGTTCCACTGCTGCCAACAGTGCTCCCAAAACTGAATATAAAAAAATCCTTATCCCTCCACCAAGTCAAGCTAGGTACTGGCAGAAAAGGAAATAATTCACAAAAACCCCAAAGCCTTGGCATGTAAGCCGCTTTTGGACTTTTATTCCTAATTGTCAAAACTCATCTTTTCCTCTTTCTATGTCAACCTGCTTGCTGCTTTAGCAAGATTTTTCCTGCTTTCTTTCACCAAGAAGTGCTATCTTTTCCAAAACCAAATTAGATCACTTGACTGACTGCTAGATGCCTTCAAGTAGATCAAACACTTCAAACTGCGAGTCGAATGATTTTTTATTGCCATTTTGAGAGGACTTTTTGCATTAAAAAGGTGTTTTTAAGAAAAAATTGAACTTAGCATCTTTTTTGGCATATGACAGCTTTCAACCACTACTTCAACTAAATTTTAGGAAAGGAAAAAACTGTTATTTTCTGCCTTCTTTTCCCTTACTCACCTTTATTCCAATTTGAGCTCTCCCAACAAGACTTCCTCCATCTGATTGCCAAGGACTATCAGGACACACTCCTGCTGCCCTTTCTTTGCTCAAGAAACGCCAAACATAAGGAGACATCTGCCTCAGCTTCTCAGTGCCTGCATAGATGTTTGAACAGGCTTGAAATCAATGGCTTCCAAACTCCTGCCTGCTGTCAATAGAACCCAAGAATGAGATTTTCTGAGAACGAATAACATCTACAGGATCATGAAGTGTTCTATAGGAAATTTGCCACAGCACTGTATTTGCATGCCATGATCTGTAATCAATACACACTTGGATGTTGAGTGGCAACTGTGATATTAGCTATCATTCCTCATGTGAGAACTTCTTATGATAAACTTTAGTCTTTCTGTGACTGCTGTTTGTATACCTTCATGGATACTACTGTAAATTTCATCCACCAACCTTTGTCATCTTATTCTTCAAGGATATCCACACTTAAAGTCTTCCAATGTGCTAGATTGAGTTTTTTAGTACCAAAGGACAGAACTGGTTATTTGAACCAGCAATTTCATAGCTTACATAAATTGGTATGCAATTTAAAACACAAAAGGGACTGCCAAGCAGTCCTCTCCACTTCTGGTTTTAATAACATGTGATTCAACGGACAATAGCTGCCTAAATTGCACATCCTCCGTCTCAAAACCTTGCTGCCAGTCAACAAATCTTCCCCACCATCCCCATTATCTGTGTACTGATGTTCTGTGGCAGTCAACAACCCGATTCCTAACCCCCTGTTCTAAATCATGATAAGCACTATATTTGCCATAATGCTTCCTGAGGCAAGCTTCTCACAAGATTTGGCCTACATAACCATGAGGATAAAGTGATCTGCATCACATACTCTTGATGGAACTCATCAATGAAACCATTCTTTCTCTAGCAAACAGGCAAACCAAAGCTGAAATGCTATACATGCCAATACCTTCAACGTTCTTTGGTTTTAGGTTGGGTCACACTGGCAAGTGCATGAAACATGAAACTGAGGATCGACCCATGTCCTTTAAAATAGCAACTCTGCCACTAAAACGCTAGCTTTGTCTTTGCGTAATCAATGTATTTGGCAAGCAGGAAAAGTGGACAAGTCATGAAAAGGATACTTCGCTGCTTTTCCAAGGATGCAAAGCAAAACCTTAAGTTACAATGCAAAAAGGGATTCAAAGCCCCTCGGAAAATTGTGCTGGGATCTAGGAAATCAATCCTCATGTTTTGGCATAAATGTTTATAACAATCCCATGCATATTTGGAAACCTCTTGACTATGCGCCATAAGTCGCACTGAAAAGGAACAAATAACCTGCTCAACACTGCTCTGAACTGAACGCTTTCTCATCCACCATGACCTTGACCACCACCCTCACTGCGTTGCTTGGAACCTTGAAGTTGAACCTGTACCTATCACACATAGAAACTGCTAATCATAGATATGCTTGAATAAGCAGTATTTCCTGAAAAAGGAAAAAAGGAAAAACCAAGAATGATTGGAAAATAGCATCACTCTAGCTTTCTTGCAAAAGAAGCAAAAAACAAAAAACAGTCTCACTAGACTTGCTTTCTTTTACAAGAAGTCTGAAAGCATGCATGAGTATCGGTGTCATGTGGGCCCACTAATCTAGGGCTCCCCAAGAAGCAATTGCAAAAAATAGTAGTCTCGGACATTGATGTCTCTAGCAAGAAACCTTGATCAGTGTGCAAACCTAGATCAATGAACAATGTAACCAGCCTAATGGAATCTAGTTGGATCTTAAACCTCCAATAGTGTGAGCTCAACTGGGGGTTAACAAGACGGCACCTCAATCCTTTCCAAGATCCTACCCTCAGCTGCCTCAAATCACAAACCCGTTCTTTCTTTTACTGAAGCTAGTATTTTCGTCCAATCCCATTCCATTTCTACCCACTTTGGCTACTAGAAGAGGAGTCCATGGTGACCATTCAAAACAAATGGAACTCAAAAATCTTGATTTTCATAATGTACATATGGGAAACATAACTAAGGCTAGTGAAGGGAGCTCTGAAGCAGTGGGAAAGATTCCATTATAAGTCTCTGCTAGATAAAAGAGGTTCAATCCAAATTGGAAGCTCTCGAAGAGGAAATGGAAAGAAGGGAAGTAACTAGGGAACTTTTGAAGATGGAGCAAAGTTAAGTCAAACCATTCATAAGCTCCATAGGCAAGACGAGGAGTTGTGGCATCTCAAATCTCAAAGCCTTTGGCTGAAAAATGGTGATAAAAACATTGCTTACTTTCACAAGCAAGCAAAGGGGCAAGTGCACAGAAATACCATAAAGGAAATTAGTGACTCAAATGGAAGAGAAATCTCTAATTTTAATGCAATCAAAGAAAAGACGTACCAACATTTTAAGCATCTCTACACAAAAACAGGTAGTAAAAAGTTTAAACAAGCAGTACCAACTACCAACCTAGTTGCAAAGGAAATGATGTTTGAAAATATTCCTAGTCCAGTAAGTAATGAGAAGAAGCTTTTTCCTGAAAAAGAGATCTTAAAAAATGAGATTATGAAAGCTATCTGGAGTTTGGAGCCTGACAAAGATCAAATCCCAAATGGTTTCACCATCCACCTTTTTGGAGCTTCTCGGCATATTATAAGATTTGATCTTAGCAAATGGTGAATTGGACCAAAGGAAAGGACAAAATTGGGGGCACAACCAGCTCTTCTTTTATAGCTTTGTTCCTAGAAGAGACAAATCCCACCTCACTATCTTGTTTTAGGCCCATTTCCCTTTGTAATTAAACGTACAAAATTCTAACAAAATTATTGACTGAGAGAGTTAAGACTCTTCTTCCCAAGCTTATTTCTGAGAATCAAGGGGGTTCATGGAAAAATGGCGGATTTTTCACAACATCGTGTTGGTTCAAGAGAAAATCCACTCAGGCCACAACAGAGGAGATAAAGGTATGGTTATAAAAACATTGCTTACTTTCACAAGCAAGCAAAGGGCTACGTGCACAGAAATACCATAAAGGAAATTAGTGACTCGAATGGAAGACAAATCTCTAATTTTAATGCAATGAAAGAAAAGACGTACCATCATTTTAAGCATCTCTACACAGAAACAGGTAGTAAAAAGTTTAAACAAGCAATACCAACTACCAACCTAGTTGCAAAGGAAATGATGTTTGAAAACATTCCTAGTCCAGTAAGTAATGAGAAGAAGCTTTTTCTTGAAAAAGAGATCTCAAAAAACAAGATTATGGAAGCTATCTGGAGTTTGGAGCCTGACAAAGCTCAAAGCCCAAATGGTTTCACCATCCACTTTTTTGGAGCTTCTCAGCACATTATAAGATTTGATCTTAGCAAATGGTGAATTGGACCAAAGGAAAGGACAAAATTGGGGGCACAACCAACTATTCTTTTATAGATTTGTTCCCAGAAGAGACAAATCCCACCTCACTATCTTGTTTTAGGCCCATTTCCCTTTATAATTCAACATACAAACTTCTAACAAAAATATTGACTGCAAGACTTAAGACTCTTCTTCCCAAGCTTATTTCTGAGAATCAAGGGGGTTCATGGAAAAACAACGAATTTTTTACAACATCGTGTTGGTTCAAGAGGAAATCCACTCAAGCCACAGCAGAGGAGATAAAGGTATGGCTATCAAATTAGAATTAGCTAATGCCTTTGACAAAGTTCAACGTAGTTTTATATATTCTTCTTTGGAAAAATTTGGCTTCTCTAAGAATTTCATCAAGTGGTTCAAGGCATGCATAGGGTGGCCTTGGATTGCGCCCTTAGTGAATGGTAAGCCAACCTCCTTCTTCCAAAGCTCTAAAAGTATTCGACAAGAAAGCTCTTTATCTCCATTTCTATAAATTATCATAACAAAAATTGTCAGTAGGAATTTTGACAAGGAAAGAGAGGAAACGAATCTAGATATCATTCTTATTTCACTCTACCCTTGGTGAATGGTAGGGCAACCTCCATCTTCCGAAGCTCTAAAAGTATTCGACAAGAAAGCTCTTTATCTCCATTTCTATAAATTATCATAACAAAAATTGCAAATTGGAAATTAGACAAGGAAAGAGAGGAAGGGAATCTAGATGCCATCCGTATTTCACGAGTGAACCTATTCATCATGCTCAATTTGTTGATGGCACTCTTTTCGTGCGAGGAGCTTCCATTGTGAATGCATATAGGTTTAAGCAGGTTTTAGTCTTTGTTGAATCCTCGAGAGAACAGGTCAATTCATGAAAGAATCAAGTCTTAAGTTGGAATATTGTGTCCTTGTAGTTGCAATGAATATCTCGCATCTTTGGATTTGTTGGGTAGTTTCAGTGGACCTCTTTGAATTACTTAGGCACTCATATTTCCTTTAAGTTCTCTGAAGCAGTAGATTGGACATATGTAATCCAAAAATATCAAAATCAAAATTCAAGCTTAGGGGGCTAAATGGCTAAACCCTACTAGTAAGGTAATCCTGATCAAGTTCGTTCTCTCCTCTCTCCCCGTCTTCTAATACTCTTCCCTTCTTGCTCTATTTCACATTATGAATTGCATTGGGAAGGAAATTCTGAAATTTTTGTGACAAGGAGGCAAATCGACAAAAAAAAAATTCTATTTGATCAAATGGGAAGTTGTTAGAGCCCCTCCAACCAATGGAGGGCTTGGAACAAAATACCTGATATTAATGAACTTGGCCTTGGGAGCCAAAAAAATCTGGTGGCTCATCACTAGGAAAAATGAGTGGTGGAAAGTAGTCCTAAGGAAGAAATATTTGAGAGGATCTAGATTAGGATGTATTGATCAACATAACTTTGGTGACAAAGGAACAAGCATTTGGAGCTTATGCAAACCAGTTAGCACAATAATACAAGAAGGGTGGTTTTGAATCCCTAGAAATGGAAAAAAAATTGACATATGTGAGGATAAAATCATGGGCCAAGCTCCTCTTGCATCAAAGCCAATGTTAGCAGAACTACATAATTGGTTTATGGGCAATGGAATCAAATCCTTATTTGACATCTTGAAGTGGGATCCCTCATGGCAATGGAGGAATTGAAAGCAATTGGAAACTCAATACAACCTGCAATTAGGCGATCTTCTCTTTGATTACCTCTCAACCTCTGCAAACAATAACCAAGGCCAAAGCTATTGATGGAGTCACTAAAGTCACAAGGAATCCATGACCTCAGACAAGAGAACTTAACAGTTCAATGGCACCTCTGGGTCTATGATATACTTCTTGGGAGCCCCCCTTGATCCAAATTAACACTTCAAAAACCACAATCTGATCTCCAATGGTGTCTAGATCTTAGGGAACCAAAGTTTCAAGAATGGCTCATTCCAATTAGTGCCATAAATTATTTTTTTATGGTGCCTCCAAGGGTAATCTAGGAGTGGTAGGTGTGGGGCGAGGTTCTTGCCATTGCCTCACCAACTAACTAATCAGACGGGAGCCCCTCCTTGGGCGGATTCCTCCTTTTGCTCCATAATGGTTGGTGCGGTTCGATCAACTATCTCCTTCCCCATCATGATCAATCAACTTTTAGCGAACAGATCCGAGCGGGCAGTCGCCTGGGCATAATACGTCATCACTTAAGCCTCAAAGGAAATATAGGAGTCAATTATTCATGGAGATCAGGAACGAAAACGAACAATCAAGTGAAATATATGCTTTGTTCTTAGGAACAACCCTGTTACAGGATCACAATGTGAAGAATGCCATGACTTCTGGTGACTCTTTCTTTTCCATCGTTCAAGCCAAGAAAAGAAAGCCTAGGGAGGGAACTCTGCTTTTTGGGACCTTTCAAACAATATTTGTGAACCTAGGTGCATTGGATGATGTCAAGATTTTTCATGTTTAAAGAATAAATAATGGTTTAGTAGATCGAAAGGCAAACAAAGCTATTTATCTGGACACGGGAGTCCTGGTAAAAAATGGGGACCCTCACAAGGGGTCTTGGTTCCCCTAATCTTATTATGATATCCATTGCTAAGTTATTGGAACTATCTAGGACCAGGGGGGTATGTCGTTCTCTGTTTCAAAAACTGAACCGGACGGGATACGGGAAACAACACTAAAACGTTTCTAAGCCGTATTTAAAAAACCGAAACATTTCCATCCAAGTCGTTTCTTGAATCGTTTCTAATGCATATCCAAAACAAAAACATTCCAGGCATTTCCAAGTCGTTTCAAACTGTTTCCAACCATTTCCTAAAACGTTTCCTAATTTTTTGAAACATTCCAGCTGCTATAGGGCAAGTTTCCAAGCTAGAAATAGAGATTTTTTGACATGAAAAAAAAAAGCAAATAATAACCCTAAACGGAAACTAAAAAACCCTAACCCTAAATTGAGCCTTGAAACTTAATGTAAAGCCTAAAATTTTATAAATCAAGATCTAAACCCTAATCTTAAATAGATGAATGGTAATCTGAATTTTTATCTCTCATGGTTTTTTTCTCGTATTTTTCCAAAAATTAGTGTTTGGTTCAAAAAAAACACTAATTTGTGGACATTTTATTGCATCAAATGCTTGTCTACTATAGTGTTATTGTCACAGCCTAGCATAAAAGTACAATGATTGTTTTATTGTCTTTTTTCTCATCTTTTTTGTCAATTCACTAGCTTTGTGCAAATAAACTCCAATGACTTGCATATGTGATAAAACATCTTACATATCAAAATTGAGACAATGGCAACTCCATCCCTACAAAAAGATATGGCATTTATGAAGGGTTACATGAACCGACACATATTTCTAATAATCTACCAATAATCAAATTCTCCATATGGTATACATGTGATATTTTAATCTAATTTTAAGCATTTTTATTAGTATAAGCTATAAAAAATAAACAATATATCCATAGAGTGCAATATTGCATATCATCACACATTTAATCATATTGTTCAACACAATCTCACTTATTTATACTTGAGTGTCGAACCAATCCCCTTAAAGCATGGTGATAAAGAAAATTGTGATCGTCCAAGTCAATCCCAAAAAGTTAACAACCCCGTGAATTTAGGACCTTTATGTGCCAATCAATTTGTTAACCAATCCTCACTCGTTGAGTTAATTGTCTCGTTAGTCAATGGATCAACCCAGATACACCTCAATCAAGTCACAGACTTACCTCCAAATTTGTGTTTAATCACAAATTCCAACACTTCTTCTAGCGGTGCAATCGATGTATTCTTTTATTAGTGATGTTAACACTTGAATTCAACCTTCGAGTAATCTTTGGGTGTGAAGTAGCTGATATGTTCTTGATTGAATGCTTGACAAGGGTTGGCTTGTCTATGGCACTCAGGGGTCAAGATTTAAGATTATTGTTTATGACAATATTTGAGTATACTAATTTAAATTGTTATAAATGACATGACTACCTCTAAATCTAATTGATCACACACACACACACTATCGTTTCCTTGTCGTATCATATCCAACAATTTTGAAAAATTGTCGTATATGTATCCATCCTCATATCTATATTTGTTTCAATGCAACTTAGATCCATTGTTAAGGTAATCATGAACATTGCCATAAGAAATCAGTGTATAGGAAGAGAGTGCAAAACTTATTAATGTTTTAATTTCATCTATCATGCAAGTGATATCGACCAGTCCACACAAGGGAGACTTAACTCTCCCTCATGCCTCCCTCACTCCTTGGTGTTCAAATTCCAACATGCTGATCTTTATGGAAGTATTTACTCAAACCTACTCATGGAGGTAGGATATTTTCATGTTTCGTGGAATATGTTCGTGGAAGGTAGTTCCAAAGGTGACAGAGTCCAGGCTAGCGAGGGACCTTGTATTATACAAGATTTGGTGGTACGCTCTCATGGAGACAATAGACCCAATGACAGAGGTAAGTATGAATGGTTTATTTTCCTGGGAAACAATTTTCTCCAACTTGGATATTTGTCTTCCTATTGCATTGGGATTCAGCTGGCTGCAATGGCTTGGTTTAAATTTCCTTGAGGTTGAACAAACCCTCTCTAAGGTTTTTTTAGGCAAGTTTTGATTTATTTATGGTTTAAATTTGGCTTTTTGTGCACAAAAGGAGCTTGCCCTTTTCACTCGATTCCTTAGTATGGCTCACCCTTGCAATTCAAGCATAAATGGAGGAGAGGTAGGTGCAAAAATAAAATAAAAAATAAAAACTAAAAACCCTTAGAAGAATAACTAGAAAGTTGGAAGGGACGAGGCAAGTCATAGAGTGTCTCGATGTAACACCCCGGTTTTTACCCCAAGGGGGAGGGGAATGTAATATCCCAATTTTGACCCCATTTGCAGTAAAATTATATATGATGTAAATAGCGTTATTAGATCATGGTGTGGAGATCAAGGCAAAGGCCCTGCCATGGATTTACCCTTTTATGTTTCGGCAATTAAAATCGATGACAATGGTATTCGTGCTAGCTGATGGCACAGTAATTTTGGACATCATGTAAATATGCACTTGATAAAAATACTTACAACTAGCTATGTCAATGCAACAAAAGAGATGAAGGCATGATATCACAAGGAATAGGGACGGAAAATATTCAAACCCTTGAGCCAATAGGGTATAGCCAAATGTCAAAGGGAAAACCCATAAAGTTGTCAACTACCCATTTTGTCTTTTGTGCCCAATCATTTATTTCTTCCAGAAATTGGTTGAGGTAGTTAATGCCTTGGGATGGAAAGAGTATGGCAGTCATGTAAATATGCACTTAATAAAAATACCCACAACTAGCTATGTCAATGCAACAAAAGAGATGGAGGCATGATATCACAAGGAATAGGGAGGGACAATATTCAAACCCTTGAGCCAATAGGGTATAGCCAAATGTCAAAGGGAAAACCCATAAAGTTGTCAACTACCCATTTTGTCTTTTGTGCCCAATCATTTATTTCTTCCAGAAATTGGTTGAGGTAGTTAATGCCTTGGGATGGAAAGAGTATGGCAATGAATTTCAAATTGGGAAGCCACCCATTTTTGGAAATTGTGTTTTTTGACTTATGGGGCAAGTAAATGCAGAAATCATGCCCAAGCCATTATTCACCCATGCGTTTTGCTTCCTCACGCAGCTGGAGATAGTTGGGAAATTCTTATCCCATTTTTTTGCAATTTCCTCCATTTCTCCAGCGCTGAGATTTCGTTTTTGTATTGTTGAGTGAATGTGCAGCAAAGATTCACGATTTGGGGGTTTTAAGAGGTCGTTTTTCCTTTCCTCACGCAGCTGGAGATTGTTGTGCATTTCCCTCCGAATTTTCTGCATTTACCTCATTGTTCTCCAAGCTAGAAACCCGTTTTTTGTAATTCCCAGTGGCTAGGAAGGGGGATGCACGATTTGGATGTTTAGGGAGGTTGTTTCTGCTCCTGTAATGTCCATGAGCGTTCTTGAAGTCAAATTTATTATTCCAGGGTGCTTTCCCCTTTTTACCATTTTCATTTTGGCTCCCATGAACGTTTTTTTCTTACCCAGCATTTGTATGTTGTTGTTCTGTAAATCCTTTTGTTGGTTTGAATTGGTTAGGAATGGAAGAGGCCCAGAATTGGCTTGATAAGCCTAGTGAAGAGAGGAACCTCACATACAGATCAAGAGGGGCTGACAATCCTGCCTACACACCCGAAAGAACACTAGAAGGGAAGGTATGGCCTGAGGGAACTGTGTAGCAGTGAAGGGAATACTTCCTTGTGTTGGGTGGTGTAGGAGTTGTGGAGGCCAAGTCAGATCTTGTGTAGGTGTCCTTAGCTCTATGGTTGAGCTTACTAGCCCAGCAATTCTACCTTTACATTGCTTTAGCAGTTTGAGAAACCCAACTGTTAGTTGGTTGACTGTGTTTTGATGTGAAGGTTGGCTTGGCTGAGTAAGTCTAAGGAACCCATCTGTTAGTTGGTTTGACTGTGTTTTGATGTGAAGGTTGGCTTGGCTGAGTAAGTCCAAGGAACCCATCTGTTAGTTGGTTTGCTGTGAATGTTGGCTTGGCTGAGTAAGTCCAAGGAACCCATATGTTATTGGCTTGTTGCCTTAGTATCTTGTGAAACCCAATTGTTTATTGGCTTGGTTGGACAGTCTGTGAAACCCAACTGGGTGTTGGCTTGACTGTGTGTGTACGGCCTTGTTGTGTGTAAGTCTGTTGTTCCCTAGTTCCTTGTGGAAATCATGCCCAGCTCGGGGGTGGCAGTGGTGCTGAGAGATTGATGAGCACACTGGCCTATGGTTGGGTGGAACGTTGCAGCGACATAGCTAGTTGCGAGGAAGCTTCTTCTCAAGATAAGTATTCTCTGTGTATTTAATTTCCGCAACTGTATTTGTTTATGAATTAATATCAACATGTTGAATGCTTGAATGAATGTATTTGCTTCCGTTGTGTATTTACATGTATTATGCATCTGTGTATGTATTTTATTTCAATGCATTTTTATGATTATGTTCATGGGGCTTAGATTGCCCGATTTGATAGACAGAGCAGCAGTGTAGTCGCATCCTCTCCGTCGAGTAGAGGGGAGGGGGCATGACACTCGGCATCCATACAGAAAAACAAGAGACAAAACAAGAGGAGTTGGAAGCTAAACTAAAATAACAAGATCTAAAATATGACAAGCTCGCAAGTGACTCAAAAATTTACTATAATATTATCTTGCGCTTTGCTCATAGTTCCTAATCTTTTGTTGGTCAGCCAATTGTCTCCATTGGTTCAGTAAAGGATAGAGTTGTTGAGGAGGAAACTAAGCAACAAACACTTAAGACATTGACAAAGCAGCCAAACTTCTAAGGAAACTGTGTTATGGGACGAGATGGTGTGTCCATAAAGGAAGCCTGCTCAAGGCATAAATCTAGTTAAACTATCTTTTATCTATGGTTTCTACTTGTAATCTAATTTCTTAGAAAATATGTAAGACAATATAGTTTTAGGTATTGTAAAAAGGCCTCGGGCCATGTTTTCTTTTTATGCTCTTTTGAAGAACTATATGTGTTGTTTCAACTCAGTAGCGCAATTTTGTTCGAAAATTGAAGTTCTATGTATCTTCAATCTACTTGTGTTTTCTACAACCCTTTTAATACAAATATTACCCGTTTTGTTAAAGAAACAACTAGCAATGTATTTTCTATAGGGAATAGTTACATTTTAAATTTAATTCTTTACTAGTCACCTCATACTTACTAACACGGTATGGTCATCTCATTAGTCGCAAGCTCAGAAGCATCAACATAATCAATGGTTGCATATCATTCTATTAACATGTTGGAATGCCATGTGCATAGATTCCATTTAGAGACAAAAGTCAAGGACATAGAGATGTTCAATAGCTTTGCCTTTGTACACTATCATGCTTAAGTTGATAATCCCATATGCATGATTGCATAATCACTAGAAAATACTAATCTCCATGTCTAGACTCTAGGGATGAGCATTGAGCACTTGTCAATTGTTCCTAGGTGAAGGCATTGGCAACTTACTATGCTCTAGGCCCCTCTCAAGTAAGATAACTAGCACCATGACTTCTATCTTGTCAAATAAGTCTAGTCTCGTTGACATATCAGATTTCTTCAACATTCAATCCAAATACTTTGTGACTTCTTGGACACTTTCCTATCAAAAAGGATGTGAATAGGGGCATCCAAAGAATATCTGAAGTGGGGGAGGTGCTCAATAGAGATGTCGATGGGCTAAAGTAGCAAGGAAACCTCTTAGAACTAACATCAGCTCCTCCTTGGAAGGTCCATGGAGCAATCTTCTAAAGAACGAAGGCCCAAGTAGGAATATCTCTCCATTCCTTCCATTGAATACTCGAGGGTGTGTAGCTTGGGAACAAAGAAGACAAGCCTGAAAATGCTCTCAAGGCGTAAGAGTTGGGTGCCAGAGTAGGCTTGGAAAATGCCCCAAGAAGCATTCCATGGAGAAACTCATAAATATTCAAGAAAGTCCTAAACATTGATGGCTAGTTGTTGGATGAGCATTGACTGTGTTCAATGAAATTCAAAGGGCAACTAAAACTCCACACTAACCAAACTAGCAAAATAAAGAAATTGACAAATAATTTAAAAAATAAAATTTTATTTCTACAATTAACTCATGAGACATACACTACTACTAGTTGGTGGTCTACAACAAGCCTCCAATCGACATGTTTAATCTTCTTTTGGCCTTACATGACTTTTGATATAAATAAGATTGCTCCAAAAATTAAGCCTTTTCATTTCTATAGCCGTAACAAGCACACATTTGCTCTTCCCACTAACTTTTGTCCTCTGTAACATGTTTCTATGTACTTATGCATGAATGCTAAATTTTGAAATTATTCTATAAAATACGTTATTTTCAAATGCTACCCTTTCTGATCACCAGGCCTTAACAGCATGAAAACCAGTGAGCATCTATCCCCTCCTATCTTACTAGAGCTTACTTGTTGCACCTCAGATATTTTCCAAACTTTGATGCCACGAAGTGAATTTCTTTGCATGGCAACAATTCCTAATGTAAGAATGAATCCCATTTTGCCATTAGCAATGAACCCTAAGGAAGCAAATGCAACCAAACAGGGTATCATAGCCTAGCTATCAAATATGACCATTAGAAAAGGAGAGGGAAAAAGAGCAGTTTCTTAAAAGCATAACCATTTTTCCATTAGCCTATAAATAAGTTGTTGAGTATAGAGTCTAGTGTGCTTAGAACTAGCTGTATAGAACTGTGATGGAATGCACATATTGCACACCTTGTACTCACCTCTTGAATATCAATGAAAGACTCATGTTATTAATCTTATGAACAGAGATGTATGTTCTTTTAAGTTCTGTTTACACAGTGCAAGGTGCTTTCCATACTCTATTATTGACTGTACTGTTGTCTAAGCTAAGAGGAGAAGTTTAAGTCTAGTCCATGACACATGCTAGGCCATTGGCCATGCATACTGTCCATATTTCTATTAAGCTTTAAAATGGATTATGCTATAAACACCATGTATGCATCCAGACCCAACAATACCCTACATTTTGGAGACAGGGGGATGGGCTAGGGATGTCTTACTGGGGGTCCCTATTTGCAAGAAATGTGCATGGATTGAAAATAGTTAAGACACAAAAAACCCTTTTATTTAATAGATATATATAATATGTGTGTGGAATCTGGTATCACCCCTATGCTGTCCTCTAAAAACTGAGGGAATGGGGTCCTATCTCCATCCATCCCCACAAAAGAATATCACCCTGTCCCTGAACCTTGGTGGAACATTGCCATCAAGCCATCCTTGTTACCAAATACATAGTTCTAAAAAATAAAAAATGTGTTTGACAGTTTTTTACTTGGCTATCAAGAATCAAGATCCGCTCGTTTTTACATGATTTTACCATTGCCAGAAAATAATAGTTTAACACGAAACAACTTCTAGCAGGTTCACAAATTTCACATGTTTATTTCAGCAACCTAACTAAACCTCAATGAACTAATTAGATACCTTTGTTTTCCTCTTTGCATAAAATGTATTTCAGCAGTGCACAGTGCCTCCTTCATGTCTCTGTTTGTATTCTCTTTGGCATAACGTTTCCTGGGGGCACTATGTCCCTTGCATTAGGGGGGACAGAGATATGAGGATAGCTTGAGGACATCCCCTGCAAAAGGAGGATATCCATTACAAAAAGGGGATGCCCAGGCACCTCTTATCCTTAAAGATGGCATCCCTTGCAAAGCAAGGACACTTACCCCATAAACGCTTCCAAATTTTTAAGATTCTCTTTCTAACCTGCATTACTAACCCTACCCTAAAAGAACCTTAAAAGCACAATGAACTCAAAAATAGGAAGATACTGTATTTCAAAAAACAGCATCAAATCTGGTCATCCAGATTTCAGCCATGATTGCCATTTTTCAAAAAGATATAGATGTTCTTTAAGTTGGAACCAAAGCAGATATGCGAGGTCTCCATGCTTCTGAATAAAGGGGGATCTCATGCGACCGCCCTTTGGCTCTTGGATGTGACAATCTCTAAGTAACAGGACACTTCCAAATAGGGCCCGTGTCCCGTATTCCACGTGTCAGACACGACACTTGCCCTAATACATGTCCGACACCAAAATTTTCGTGTCCTGAAATCTGGACACTTTCCAACACATGTCGGACACGTGCCAGGAACGTGTCCTGATTTCTAGACATGTGTTCTGTCAAAAAGGGTATAGAGGAGGAGGAGGAGGAGGAGGAGGAGGAAAGAGGAAAGAGCTACGACAATAATGCTAATTTTGACATGGAGGAGCAGGAGGACGATTGACAGTGGCTAGTACCATTGATGAGCTATGATATTCTTTCCTGTGGCTATTTAGTATTTTCATTTTGTATCTAGCAGTACTGTAGATACTAAACTTAATACTAAGTAGTATCTACTCTATTTTGTATTTGTCGATGGCATTCTCTCGATATTTATGTAACACATTTTGATATTTGTGGTTTAATCAGAAATATCAAATATGCAATTTATGGTTCAAAGTTCATGATTCATTGATAATTGTATTATTGATTCATCATTGTCATATTTCAATTGAATGAGATTATGATTGATGTACATTGTGTATAGTTCTAGTTTTTAAAAAATGTAGTTCTTTATGTATTTTTTTAATATATATATAAAACGTGTCCCCCGTGTCCTATTTCCAGGGTCGCCATGTCTCATGTCGAATACTCGTATTTTCGTGTCCTCCGTGTCCCGTGTCCTCATGTCATGTGACTTAGGACAATCTTGATGGCCATTCAAGCAAATTTGAACAAGAGGGAAACAAAGGGAAGATTTGGACAAATAGAGTGGGAGCCCTGTGAACAGTTTTGATGTATTTTTATTCTTTTCCAATTGATGTTCCCGGTACAGTCTACTATCTCACCTCTTCCATCCCCACTTCCCTAAAACTTGGTGTAACTTAGCTTTGGCATGTATTGTAAATGTCTTGCAAAAGTATTTCCTTCTTCTAATGCATCTCTTTTTCTATTTCTCAAACTCACTTGTAAAGATTCAAAATTAGGATTCAATTTTGCAGATGAATTGCAATTTCTTGTTTCTTTACTTCATATTTCAACTTTCAAGTACTTTGAAATTTTATAATGTGAATGCTGGTATACTTCCTATATAGCATAAAACATTGTCCATTTCCATATTTGTAAGTCATAATTTTTCAACTCTGCTAAACATGGAGTTTGAGAATTACAAGAAGAAGCACTTTTATTAAGTTAACTTACCTGCAAAGATTTTTTGAGATATGTAAGGCCATTATCACCCACACCGACACATCCACCCAATGCTAAAGTCTCCAGATGATTTAGTTGCTTAATTGACGCAAGACATGTGTTTGTTATCTGCAGCAAAAATAGATCTGCTTAGTATAAAAGAATCCATAAAACTGCTGTGCAAACAATTAGCTATAAGCAGCCATTTTAGCAAGCAACACCTGTATCATTAGAAATAACATAAAACATAGTGGAAGCATACCTACTCACTACCTAGCTTCCTGTGCAATTACTTTTTGCACTATAGCCACAATCTAACCCAACCCACAATCTGCCATGAAAGATAAACTTGTAGGATATCTCTTAAAATGTGCCAACGCAGTTTTGAACCTAAAAAGGCTAGACGAAAACACTATTGAAAATCATCTCGGCTTAAAGGGTTCTGCTATGAGCTAAACACGGACTGGATGCAATCTGAATCAATATCTCCCAAAACTCGTTGCAAAATCCATAATGATTTATTTCTTTAAGTAGGAAATACAGTGCAGCCTGGGACTTATCATGACATGGAAGAGCTGAACCATTGCAAACGCAATGCATCCAGCTGTGAAGCTGGGTTGGTGACTTCAATAAAGGAAATGGTAAGCATGAAATAGCATCTGAACAGCTTTTATTGATATCTGATTTACTAGAAAACTTGAAGCCTACTGACACCTCAAGTCAAACATTTACATGGAAAACAGCAGCCTATCACAGTATCATATCAATTCTAGCATTACTTGAGCTCAGCGAAAAGAGATTACCTGCAAATATCATTCACAACAATTATGCAACCACTTTTTTGCATGTTTGTGCAAGGCAATGCATTACCGATGGAATAAATGTGAGACTCGTTGTGGCTACTACTATTGGTAAACACAATCAACTGGAAATAGCGGAATGTGACTAAAACTCATATGACTAAGATTTGATAATACCACTTTCTTGAATATGTGTATTTACTGCTCTTTTTAACATAAGAAGAAATCCAGATATTATCATCTACAGCAACCACGGTAACAAGAAAGAAGAGCTGTACTTTTAAGTTTTGGGTAAAGATCACTATTGTAGAGCAAAAGCCCTTAATTTCTTCTTCGTGTACAAAGACTTCTCTCTAACATCCCAACAAAGAAACACAAAGATAAAAAGGTAACTTCCACGAAGGGGTAATGGAGACTGTGGTTAATCTCAGTGGCAGGAGCATACCTGCGTGTAAGAGAGATCAAGATTACGTAACTCCTTGCATTTGACAGCAACAAGCTCAACTCCAAGATCTGTGATCCCCACACACCACCTAAGATTCAAAGTCTGTAACTCACTGCATCCCACAGCTATGCATCCAAGACCCATGTCAGTAATCTGCTTGCATTTCACTAGCTTCAACGATTGCAACTTCCGCGCTTGTGCTATGGCTTCTGCAGCATAATCTGTGATTTCAGTGCAATTGGAAAGATCAATTTCGACTAAGGACTGACAATTTTTAACCAACTCAAGAAGGCCCTTGTGAGTGAAAGTCCACAACTTAGAAAGATTGATGGAAATCAAATGATTTCCGAGGATGCCTGCCACATGCCCCAGACTCTCATCTGTGATCTGACAGCACAGAGATAAATCCAAATATTCAATCTTGCTGTATCTTCTCAAAATCCTTGGAAGTAACTCCGATCGCATTAGCTGTACTTTCTTCCTGTAGTTAGCCTCCAGATAAAAAAAGTGCTTGCAGACCAGGCACCATGACTTTCTATCTAAGGGATCCTGCAGTTTATCAAGAATAGTTATGAGGATCTCATCACCAAGGATATTGATTACCCCATCAGAACGGGCTGACTTCCTCTGCATTGCAAAAGATCAAATTATAAAACAATAGGGGTTTCGTATCCACAAATGATTTAACTTTAAGCGGGTAAAGCTCTAGGCTCAATCTTAACTCCTTGCTTATTAGGCACCCATGTTCTCACTGCAGCTTTGGGAGACCCGTACCAGCTGCTTATTAATTTCTTTTATCCTCGCAATATATCTGCTTTTGATGGTGCAAGTCACATGTACTAAACTCTTTTCGGCAATGCAGCAACACAGAGACTTGAATCACAAAGGCATCCAGACAACGAGTCTCACGAAATCCTTACAATAATATTGAGAGCGAATATGATCTGTAGCTCAGTGCGAGCGTTGTAGATCCAAATAAAAAACCCAAATCTGTCGTTTTTAATTATTGTAGAACCCACTTAGGATCTTACGTAGACATTGGAAATTCTACGTAAAAGCCAAATTACATTTCAGACTTACCCAATGGAGTAAAACAAGTTCCACACATACCGAATTGGGAATAAGAAGATTGTAACATACTCAATGGGGTAATTAAAGATTTATAAAAAACCCCATGTCCGAAAATAGAATCCTGCAGAAACTCTAACGGGCAAGAAAGGATTTTGATGAAACCCAACTCAGATCTGGCCACGAAGCTTTCCTTTCAATCCCAGAAGAGACCACAGCATGAAATGAATATTAAAGAACACAGATTTCTGCAGAAACAAAAGCAGCAAATGAAGTTTTAACCCATTCCACCCATGCCCAATTCTTCTTCCCGCATTCAAATTGGATTTCAGATATCAGCGGGGAGTGAATGTTTTCTCCGAAATCTAACTCAGATTTCAGTACTCCATACAAACCCAACTGCCCCATTATATTCCTTTTGTAAACCCAAATAGCATTTCCTTTCCAAACTTCCTAAGATGTAACCGTTTCCATAGAAACCCAAATGTTATTCACAGATCTAGCCTTACCCAAATGCATATGTAGTGGCCTCTGGTTTTATTCCCCAAATATCTTCGCCCCATATCTACCAAATCCAGAGCTGTGATGTTAGCTTTCCCGCATTGTTTCTGATGCCCGGTTGTTGCTTTCAATATATGCAGCACAGTTTCATAGATTGACCTCCCCCAGATCAGATCAATACATTTAATTAAATATCAACTAGAAATTCTCCAACCTTCAACTGGTGAAAATAACTACTAATTCTCATCTCCAGATGATGCGTGCCCAGATAACACACGCCAATAACGTGAGTCTTGGATGTATAAATAGGTACTGTCCTAAGTACATAATTGTATAGTGCAAAACAGCCGTACCTCCCCTTGGTCCTGCCTTTCTAAGCATCTTCCTCGAACTTTCTGCAACTAGTGGAAACGCTATGTATATTTCAGTTGTGGGGTTCTTCCACTTAGGCAATTGACCGAAAATCCATCTTGGGTGGTGGATTAAGGTTATTGGAAAATTTCTAAGCACATTGTTGGATAGGCTTTATTTAGCATTTCTGATTCCACTTTGAAAATATGTCAAATAAAATAAAGTATTTTAAGTAAATTAATAATTAGGCTTTTATTAGCAAGACCGGTGTGCAGCTTAGCTTATTCTTTGTTTTATATGATATATTTTATTTAGAAATAAAAATCAATATATGTCAAATAATTTATTTTAAATAAGTTAATAATTTAAAGAGAGTTAAATTCAAATTAGCTTGTATAAAATAAAATTAAATAATTTAGATGATGATAGTGGTGGTTAATGGCTTTTTAAACCAAGATATAAAATAAAATAATTTACAAATTTAATAGAATTTAAGTCCATGAGTTTAGTAAATATATTTGGTTATATCACCTATTAAATAAAATAATGTATAAATTAAATATAATTTAGTTATGATGACTTTAATAAATACATTTGACTATATCTCATAATCATAATCATGGATATTAAAATAATAATATTTATTAATAAAGATTAAATATTAATAATACATTTCAATAGATTTATAAAATGGATATGGAATATATATATGAAAAGATATTAGAATATTGATAATATTATTTTAATTTAAATATATAAATTTTAAGTTATATATATAAGAAAGGTAGGGAATATCATTATAATTAATATATATAAAGTTATAATAATATTAATAATATTATTTTAATTTAAATATATAAATTTCAAGTTATATATATATATTTAGAAAGGTAGCTAATATTATTATAATTATTATATATAAAGTTATTTAGACTTTAAATTATATATATTGGCAAAGATTAAAAATATTAAGAGTACTATTTTAATATAAATATATGAGTTTAAATTTTTCAAATAATTAAGAATATATATATATATAAGTGAAGTAGTATAAATATTTTATAAACTTGAAAAGTTTTTATAATGTATGTAATCTTTTTCTTTTTTTTTATCTTAAGTTCCAAACTAGTAAATTAGTTTGGAAATATAGATAATATTTAATAAGTTAAATGGATTTAATAATATTTAATATTCTGTTTTTATTTAGTTATTTACATTTAATATTAAATAAGTTAAATTGATGATGATGATGATTAACGTCAAGTGAGATCAATTTTGGTTTATTGGACCTTAAGATGGAAACTACTTGGTTTACTTTAAAATATTGTTCGTGTGCTCAAAAAGAGAGTGATTTTCATACTCAAACTTCATTGACTCACACATATGGCAAACCTTTTGGCCCATAGAGTTTTGAATATTAATAAATAAATAAAATATTTTTTAATCAATTAATTTTTAAAATATTTAAGAAAAAATTGATTTTCTATACAATTTAGAATGATAATGATAGTTTATTAAAATTTATATGCAATTTTGGATGTTAATGCTAGTTTATTAAAATTTATAATAATTAGTGTTTAATACTTATAAGGAAAAAATATCACTCCTACAAATTAGTAGATATTTTGACATACTTTCAAATATTTGAACATTTTCATGGCATGCCTCAAAACCTTAATCCACTTTAATCGTGTGCACAAGTTCACTAGGCACAGGTATTTTAAGATTGAGTTTTTCCACTTTAGCACAATACTTTAAAGATTGGGGTTTTTCCGTGCCACACAACTTAGGGCATTTTCTTTTTAATGAGGCATTTTTAGGTGTGATATTTTTAAGATTGGTCTTTTTCATTAAGGCATTTTTTTAGAATTTTATTTTATTTATTTTAAACTAGTTTTTACCCAACAAGTATGAGATTGGTCTTTTTCATTAAGGCTTTTTTTTCCATTTTATTTTATTTATTTAAAACTAGTTTTTACCCAAGAAGTATGAACAACTCATCGGATTTACCAAGACTACGACAAGGAGACTCGACACACTTACCCTACACCTTCTTTATGATCGTATGAAGCCTATGGAGAAATGTAGGAAATAAAGAGAAGCTAGATTTCAAATTGAACTAGTGACCATGCTTTTTGCATCCTTTGAAGACAAGTTTAAAACACAAATAGACAATAAGATCACAGTGTTGGAGAATAAGTTGCACACAATGGTTGAGATGATGAACGAGATCAAATAACCAAAAGCAAAGGTAAATGACAATCTAACCCTAAATAGTCTAGAAGGTAAATTAGATATCAAACAAGAAATAAATAAGTTGATTGAATTAGACCATGACCGTAACAAACAAGCTTTAAACCTCATATTTTTCTATTTGAAGGAGGAGGCCAAAGAGGATATGCTATCTTTAATTAGGGTAAAACTACTTAATATAAGTTACAAATGAAAGTACTTGTCTCACAACAAAGAGGTTGGGAAAACTAAGTGAGAATAAAAATAAGCTAATATGGGTTGAGGTTATCTCTAAGACCATAAGTTTTGCATGTTTGGTAAAACCCCAAGTCTAAAAGGATGAGGAATATTTATAAATGAAGATCTTATTCCAAAATATCAAGTCAAACTAAGAAAGTAAGTTCAAAAGGTAAAAGAAGCTAGGAAGGAAGGAAAATGGGCACTGATCAAAAATAGAAAAGTTGGTATCCAAGATATAGACAAAAAAATATAACAATAAATAGGAATTTGGCATTCTCAAGATCCTCTCTTGGAATTGTATGGGTTTTCCATGCAATAGAGGTCCTAAGATAAGTTTGATTTCGAATGAAATTGATATTATATTATTGGTTGAAACTTGGGATCATGAAGAATCTAAAGTCCCTATGATAGAAGGATTTGTCTTATGGTTGATATGGAACAAGCAATCATGTCACCGAGGCAATGGAGGCATAGCTTGTTACATTAGGAAGAACATTTCCCCAAATGTTGGGCTCTATAAGAAATATCCATTCAACCAATACATTTGGATGGAGATTATAGATATTAATGCTAAAAAATCTTTATAGTAATTTGTTACTTTGCTCCTATCAATTATAGCTTTTATAAGAAGAACAATTTAGATCAAACGTGTCCTTCTAATGGCCTTGAACAATATATTTCTAGTTTAGGAAATGAAGGCATGTCCTCTTAATGGGTGACTTTAATGCTTGAACATCTAGTAACTAAGCTATTATCTTAAGCAATGCTTCCAACCCTAATTCTATATGGTTAGACAAAGACCTTGCATTAACCAGCAACTACAAAAGAAGTGTTGAAGATTTAGAGAAAATTTGTTTGGTTATAAGCTAATCAAGCAAGATCATTTGTTGTTGTTTGCCTAGTCTGTTGTCCACCTCATCCATTGTAGTTTGCTTCATCCAGTGTCAGCTCACTCCCTGCACCTTTTGTCCCACAACTCCCTCCTTCTCTCACGCCCTTCTATGTGTTGCACCCCCATATCCTTACGAACCA
>LPNX010004309.1:387701-467189 GCA_001517045.1 Pseudotsuga menziesii | reverse complement strand
CTCTCTCTCTCTCTCTCTCTCTCTCTCTCTCTCTCTCTCTCTCTCTCTCTCTCTCTCTCTCTCTCTCTTAGTTCGCTTCATCCAGTGTCAGCTCACTCCCTGCACCCCCATATCCTTACGAACCATTCCTACGCAGACCCGACGCTCCATCCATCTGCGTCCTTTCCACACTGCTCTCTCTCTCTCTCTCTCATGAAGAGATGAACATGGAGCTAGCTAATGGAAAAGAAAAATTAAATGCTATGCAAGTTCGTCTAAACTAGTTGGAAGAGGGCTAAGAATTATTACACATAAAGATTGATGACTGTGATGGTAGACTAGAAAGGATGGAGAATCAGTTAGATAATTTGGTGATCGTAACAGAAACAGAATAAGAGAAAGAGGAAAGAGAGATAATAAATGCAAAAACCGGTATGATGTTCACTGATATTATGAAGAAATTAAATACAATTGTTTTAGACTCAAGGTTGAAGCAAGAAAACTAGAATCGTCTTCCTTTAAAAATACAAATAACCTAAGAGAGCAAGAGTGAGAGATTATCAAAAAATCAAAAAGGAATTAGCAAAATATGACATAAAAGACCATATGGGTGCCATCATCTGGGTTAATAAAATGGAGGGCATCTTTGATTCAAACCCCCGACTTGGAAAAAGAGAAAAAATAATGATAGTCGCCAATAACTTGGAGGAAGAAGCTTATGATTGGTTCCTATGGTGTTCAGGGAAATGTAATGCTCGCTCTTTTCAGTGGAAAAACTTCACAAAGGCATTATTAAAAAGGTTCTATGATGAGGAAGAGGATGAATTTTATACCAAGTTTGTCCATATTAATCAAAAGGGAAACATAAATGCCATCATCTAGGTTAATAAAATGGAGGGCATCTTTGAATCTAACCCCCCACTCGACGAAAGAGAAAAAATAATGATAGCCGCCAATAACTTGGAGGAAGAAGCTTATGATTGGTTCCTATGGCGGTCATGGATATGTAATGCTCGCTCTTTTCAGTGAACAAACTTCACAAAGGCATTATTAAAAAGGTTATATGATGAGGAAGAACATGAATTTTATACCAAGTTCATCCATCTTAAGCAAAAGGAAACATAAATTATTATACACACAAATGGGAAGTCTTAGCTATAAGACAAACAAGGTTTGTAGATGAACAATTACTAAAAAAGTATATATTTGGATTTAAAGATTACATCCATAGTGAGTTAAAAATTTGGAAACCCTAAACTATTAAAGACGCTAGACATGCAGCAAAATTGATTGAACAAAAGAACAAGGTCAACAAATATTCATTTTCAGGACCAGACAAATCAAATAGATATTTCAATGAAAAATCAAATACGTATGTTATAGAAAAGGAAAACAAGTATGTACCACCTCCCTTAGGGGACAATGAAAAAGAACATCAAGGTGCATATAAGAAAAGGGTAAATGAACGAGGACGATGGCGGAAAGACAGATGAACGTTGTAACCCTAGGGTTTACCCTAGCCGCCGAAGACGAATATGGCCATCAGGACGACCCTGGTCTGGTCCAAATCTCCTTTATGCAGGTTTTGCAGGTCGAAGGCGCTGATGCATGCATTGCATTGCATTTCTTGACTGCGTTATTGACAGAAAACGGCAACGAATGCAGCTCTCAATGGATTCAAGGGAGTTTGCCGCCTGACAGTCTTTTTTTGGATGCATTGTTTTATTCTGCGTTTAAACCCTTTTTTAAACATTCTGTGGGATTTGGGGTGGCTTGCCTCAATAGGGTCGATCCCCACAGCGGCGAGGACGAGGATAGGAGGACGGGGCCCATTCTATCTCGATGTGGCATTTCTCGGGCACTTCAGTACTGTATTGCAGAATATTATCGGTATGCTTGCCTCTTCAATGCTGGTCATCACAGGGGTAAGGAGAGGAGGGCGAGTTGCGCCTATCCTTTTGTAGCTGAAGAATCTGATTTTAATACATGTCTTGTTGATTCGGGATATAAGACAGATGTAGGGAATTTCCAGATTCTTGTTAAACTGCCCACCGGAAAAACATTACTACTCTGAATATTTGCTGAAGACACAGAGGAGACTCTAAAAACCTTGATAGCGCAGAAAGAGGGCTACTCCTCAACTCTTTTTTACATTCTGCATGAGGGTAAAGTACTACGAGAGGGTGATAAGCTGAGGGATTGTTCGATTAGCAAAAAATCTACTGTGCATGTGCTGTATCGCTTGCGGGGGGGATCAGTTGGGAACAGAGGAACAACAGGACCCTCTTCTTACAAGGACGCAGCTCGTTCAAAGGGGCCACAACCCACAGCAGCTCCACCTTCTTCACAACCCAAGCCGTATATTGTGGAGAAACTGGATGCTATCCCGTCTCTGGAGGTCAAGAATAACGAGGTAACAAAACTATTTAGTACTCTACAAACTCATGCTCTCATCTGCCGTTTTAATGGTTTTTGGCCCAAATCCTTTGATATTCATAACTGGATCTATACACACTGGACAACAAATTGTCAAATTCTTTTATGTTCCAAAGGATTTTTTGTTGTACAGTTTGAATCCAAGGAAGACTATCAGAGGATCCTTGAGCAGGGTCCTTGGTTTTGGGGGAGAGCAGGGTTATTCTTAACCCCCTGGTTCCCTGAGTTTGATGCCAACTCTATGGTGGTAACCAAAATGTCGGTTTGGGTGCGGCTGCCTAACCTGCCCCTTCCTTTCTGGCATCACCAAGTACTGGAAGACATTGGCAACCTGCTTGGGAAGTTCATTAAAAGTGATTCTGATCTGAATGAGCAGGGGTTATTCACTTATGCAAGAATCTGTGTGGAGATCGACCTCAGCAAAGGTCTTCCTGATAGAGTCCAGCTGCTATACGAAAAGCATCAATGGATCCAGGCATTGGACTATGAAAACATCGCTTTTAGATGCAGATTTTGCCATTTGACAGGACACTTACAAGATTCGTGCCCTCTTTCAAAACGTTTCCCCAAAAAGAAACAGGGGATGCATCCAAAAAGGAAATCATGGCAGGCAGATTATGCTCCCTCTATTGATGAGGATTCAGAAAGTGAGGAGAGCGAACCAGCAGAACAAAAACAGGACGAGGACAAAGAGGAAACAGTGCATATAGATGAACCAGTGGAGGCATGTCAATCAGAATCAACAAATGCGGGTAAGGAAACTATCATGGAGCCACAAAAGGATTTATCCTTAACCGGGTCAAAGCGTGCACATGAATCCGAAACTTCAGAATCAAATAAAGATAAATCGCCTGTTCAGCCAGCTATGTAGCAGGTGAGTAAAGAATTGATTGTCGCTGCACCTCAGCTGGGGGGATGGACAGAAGTGAAAACAAAGAAGAGAGGGAAGAAAGGGAAATTAGATGATTATTATAAAATCCCTAACTCCTAGAATACTTATGTAATATTCTTATTATTTTTTCTGCAGACCTATGGTCTTGTCTCGGTTGTGCTTCAGCACCTACAGAATGTAATTTTGTATCGCCTCGGCTTGAAATAAAATTACGCTTTTTTTTCTTGGAAAAAAAAGAAAAAAGAAAAGGGTAAATAAGTGCAAATATTGTAGCGATAAATGGGAAGAAGGGCATCAATGCAACAATAAAAAAACTATATAATTGTGAAGCTGAGAAGGAATCAGAAGTCTCATCCAGGAGCGAATCTAATGAGGAAGCTAGTCAATAGGAAATTGATGATATCAATATAGAATCCGAAGATACAATGCCCAAGATCTCTTTAGCACCAATAACAAGCATCGTACAACCACAAAAATTGAAATTAAAGGGGCATATGAAAAAAGAGAATGTCACTGTGCATATAGACACATTAAGCACCCAGAATTTTATAGATGTAAATGTGGCAAAAAGGTTAAAACTATTTGTATACCCAACAACATATATAAGGTTTATGGTAGAATATGGGAAGAATATTGATGGTATAGGGAAGTGTCACAAAGTCAAGTTACAAATAGACAATTATAACATGGAATCAGGGTTCTACACAATACCCTTAGGAAGAGTAGACATTGTCTTGGGAATTCAATGGCTACTTAGCTTAGGGACACATTCCACGAATCATTAAAAAAATATTAAATTCAAGCGAGAATGAAGAAATACAAATTGTATGGATTCCAATCACCTCCCACCCAAATTATCTCTTTACAACAAATGGACAAACTAATTCCGAAAGGGGCACCAACAATGGTGGCACATTGCCATCAAATAGAGATATTAGCAACAGAACTTGCTCATGCCCAACGAATAGAATTACAAGAGTTAATTTAGAAATATGAGAAGGTATTCCAAGATCTTCCCATGAAGTTACCACCAGAAAGAGGAATAGAACACATAATTGAGGTTAAGCCAGGTTCAACTCCCATGAACATCAAGCCCTATCGATGTCCTCACCATCATAAAACTAAAATGGAAAGGCTAATACAAGACTAATTAAGATGTGGAGTTATCACAGGAAGTAGAAGTTCATATGCATCCCAAGTAGTACTGGTGCGTAAAAAAGACGGATCCTCCAGGCTAAGTATCGATTATCGAGGTCTTAACAAGATAACAGCAAAAGACAAATTTTTGATTCCTTTCATAAATGAGATGTTGAAAAAACTTCATGGGGACAAATATTTCTCCAACCTTGATCTAAGATCAGGGTATTACCAAATGCGTGTAAGGTTAGAGGATTTGGAAAAGACTACTTTCCGAACTCATGAAGGCCACTATAAATTCAAAGTGATGACATTCAGATTAACCAATGCACCTACTATCTTCCAAGCAACCATGAATGAGATTTTTCGACCTTACTTAAGAAAATTCATACTGGTTTTTTTTTGTCATTATCATCTATAGTAAGACATGGAAGGAGTATCTTGAGCACTTAGAACAGGTACTCTCCCTCTTATAAGAAAATCAAATTTATCCAAAAATGTCAAAATGCACCTTTGGGAATAAGGAAGTAGAATACCTCGGTCATATCATATCCGAAGAAGGAGTGAAGGTAGACCCAAGTAAAATTAAGGCAATCACATAATGGACAAAACCTGATAATATATCAAAGTTAAGGGGGTTTTTAGGCCTAATAGGTTACTATCGAAGGTTCATAAAAAACTATGCTCAATTGACATCACCATTGTTATATCCACCACAAAAAAAATGTCTTCCAATGGAATAACAAGGAAGAGGAATGTTTTGAAGCTTTGAAGAATATTATGACATCCACACCTGTGTTAGCAACAACAATTTTATGAATCCTTTCGTAGTAGAGTGTGATGCTTCACGTTTTGGAATAAGCACAGTGTTGATGCAAGATGGCCATCTGATTGCCTTTGAATGTAGGAAGCTCAACAAGAGGGGACGATTAAAGTCCACCTATGATAAGGATATGCATTCTATCATACATGCATTAGCAAAATGGATACAATACTTATTGGGTAGTAAATTATTGATATGTACTGATCACAACAATCTTCTGTATCTACTTCGACAGAAAACCTTATCCACAAAACAACAAAAGTGGATAGAAAATATTTATACTTTTGATATGGATATATTACATAAACAGGGAAAAAATAATAGAGTTGCAAGTGCATTATCCATGAAAGATGAAGAGATAACACCATATGTAGTATCCGTCATAATTCTTGAATGGTTGGATGAGATATGATTGGAATATGCCAAGGATCCAAAAGCTTGCTCCATCATCAATAACTAGGGACAAAATTCAAAGTTCGAATGGAGAAATGACATTCTATGGCGCAAGGGAAAAATTTATCTCATACCAACCTCAAAGTTAAAAATAAAAATATTAAGGGCATCGCATGACTCACCAGCTGCAAGACATGTAGGTATCTTTGAAACTTGCTACAATGCGCAACAATAATTTTATTGGAAGGGAATGAAAAATGATATCCAAAAGTATGTTTCAAAATGTGATATTTTCCAAAGAAATAAACATGAAATGTTCTATCTCCGGGGTTACTTTATCCTCTACACATTCAAAATCAAAAGTGGGAAGAAATTTCGATGAACTTCATCGACGGGTTACCCATGCATGAAGGGAAAGATAACTTTTTTGCAGTGATTGAAAGAATAACAAAGTATGCTCATTTCATTAGGTTAAAGAAAACGGATTCAACAAAACAAATAATAGAGACATTTTGCAAAAATGTTTATAACTTACATGGGTTTCTGAAGATCATTGTTAGTGTTAGGGATGTGAAATTCAAAGGAAACTTTTGGAAGGACTTTTGTAAATAAACATGAATATCCCCTAATACGAGTTCAGCTTACCACCCTCAAACTGATGGACAGACTGCAGCAGTAAACAAATGTTTGAGACCTACCTACATTGTTTGATGACAGTCAAGCCAAAAAAGTGGTTTCAATGGTTACACTTAGTCGAATGGTGGTATAACACTACTTACCATACTTCAACAAAAATGACCTTCTTCCAAGCCTTAAATGGATATGAGCCACCTAAATGGAAGGAAATTTTGTTGTGTAACTCTAAGGTACCAACAGTAAGGAATAAACTAGAGGAGGACCAAAAGACCATCCAAATATTAAAAGAGAACTTAACAAATGCTAGGAATCGAATGAAGCAACAAGCAAACTTACGAAGATCAAAAAGAGAGTTTGAAGTAGGTGATTGGGTGTTCGTAATGCTATATCCCTACAAACAATTGACTCTCAAGCAACAACGCAAGAACAAGTTGGCTCCCAAATTTTATGGGCCTTATCAAATTAACAGGAAAATTAGTCTAGTCGCATATGGATTAAAATTACCTCACAATTTCCATATTCACAATGTGTTTCATGTATCAAATCTCAAGAAGATGTTAGGACAACATCAAATATACCAATTTGAATGGCCTACATTGGATGAGGAACAACAATTGATCTTAGAACCTGAAGGTGTCCTAGCTATTAAGGAAAAGAAGCTATGTTCAAGGACATAAAAGCGTGTCATATTAGATGGAAGAACATGCCAGAGGAAGACTCGTCATGGGAATCCGAAAGCTTCTTTCAAAGACAAAATTATGTACCCTTGCTTTGAGGACAAAGCAAATCCTAAGGAGGGGGAAATGTAATGAATATAAACATAAAAACAAGAACATGAGGGTTGTGCAATAATGAGGAACAAGATTTCCTTAACTGACCAGTTTCGTGGCAGTAACTGCAACGAAACGACATCTTCAGATAATCAAGCTTTTGGATAATAATAACACTATTGCAGTCAATTTCGATCTCAGGAAGGAGTCCATGAGAGACATCTAATTCCACAAGTACCCTTGTTGCACGTTTATCAAAGGAGGAGTGGAAATCTTTCTCCAAAGCTACAAATTGACCTATGGTGTTAGCAATGCCAATAAGAATGTCTTTAGACCAAAGAGGGAAGGGCAGAGCATGCATAATAACCCACAGGTGCCGTTTGGTGACCCGTTCCTTAACAGGGTCAAAATTTGTGTGCCATCGACTGAGCACAAGGGAGCCATCACCAATGGTCCAAAGAGAGTCAAGTATGCGAAAGGCATTGGTATCATCGAGGAAAACAAAGACAAGCCAGCGATTAGCCAGGAGGCTGATGGTGGGTACGTATGTGAGGATGGGTTTCCAGTGCTGAGTAGCCTAGGATACCCATTCCTCTTTGTTCAGGGAGCAATATTCCAGACGGCCAATGAGGGCACATTGACAGAGCTTAGAGACTCTGTCCAACATGATATCCCTGCCAACCACATATCTACGTTTGTGATCAAGGGCAAACAAAACTTTGGCTTTACGACGGGCACGATATCTAGACGAGAGATTCCCTTCTCTTGTGGGTAAAGATGGACCTGAGGTCGCCATCAAAAAATAAATGGCTGCGGTCAATTGCCTGAGGTCGAGTTGACCAGTCGACAGAGAAGGGGTAGGAGTAACCCTAGCCAGATAAGGGTATCGACCAACGAAGACCAAGAGTGATGGAAACCGGCCAAAGAGCCACTGATAATATCTCCAGCAGCCAGAAAAAGAACGTAATACACAGCCGCAACACAGAAAAATACAAGAGAAAACCCTGACAAGACAAGGGTATAGTCACGTAAAGATCAGAACAGGTGAAGATGACCAAAAGCCAACTGAAAAATAAACGGCCAACCCAATAACGTTAGTCCGCGAACAACGGGAGAAAGGCAGACAAAAACCCATAAGACAGACCAAACCATAACCCAAACCACCAGGAAAGGTAATAACGACAATGGAAGTCACCCAGTCCAAACGAGGGTTAAGATTGGCCGAGTAACAATCAAACCCTAACCCTAACCAGAGCTCCGAGCGCTCCTCGATACAAGGCGGCGAGTAGCCATCAGATAAAACCCTAACGGAGACCAAAGGCAAGAAAAAATCAGACCGGTCAGAGAAATACCCCCCCCCCCCCCCCCTAATTCGCACTTTTTTAAAGATGGTTGGTACTAGCCCTCAGCTTGAGGGGGAACTCCATCGACCTAATAACCCTGGATAGACTAACGAAAATAATAGGGGCAAGGACCAAACCATAACCAGAAATGATGAAGAAACAGAGCTACGAGAAGAAGGGTACCTGAGTAATCATGTATTCGACAAGGAGCAAGCCGGAGTTGACCAGTGAGCGAAAGCGAGGCAGCGGTCCCATCGCTAGGGATCAAAAGTCACGAGTCTTTGACGCCCAGTCACAAACCATCAACGACCCACCGAAAGACCCGACAAGTCCACGCAAAGCACTTTCTGCGTGAGTCCCAGCATAAAGTGTCGAAAGCCACAGGATGACGGCAACCGTAGAAACCGGGCAAAAACCACCGAAGGTAAGAGAATCCACACCAACGACAGCGCAGAAAACCGAAGAATCCGAGAAGAACCACCAAAGGTAAGATACCCCATCGACAACAGCGCGACAATGAAGATACCAGACTCGTCAGACGATGGCGGGACCAAAAGACGAGACAGTGCAAGAGCTAACAATGACAACAGTGAATACAGTAGAGGCCATGCCAAAAACCCTGACAGTCCTGAGACCAGGGTAACAGTGTCACTTCCATGAGCACGTTCACTCAAACCCTAACCCTAAATACACGGTAATTTACTTTAAGATACATGCGCACCGAGAATTCGGTTATCATTTTATCATATGATAAATTACTATAAATATTGTAATTAGGTACAAATGGTAACATAATATTTTATATAACTTTAAAGATACTTCTAAAACGATTAGATATGAGGAGAAATTTTAGGAACGATGTCTACCTCAATTATTTTAATAATATGTTTAACTTTGTTGAAATAAATAAATAAATAGTGTGCTGAAAGATGTTTTTAAATGAAAAATGGTTTGCAGAACTTGCCACACGAATGAAAATTTTGTGGAACTTACTTTATTTTTTATATATCAAAATGCATCTTAAAAACAACCTCAATTATTTAAATAATAGATTTATTTTTGTTGAAATAAATAAATAGTGTGCTGAAAGATGTTTTTAAATAAAAAATGGTTTGCAGAACTTGTCACACTAATGAAAAATTTGTCGAACTTACTTTATTTTTTATATATTAAAATGCTTCTTAAAAACAAAAAATGGTTTGCAGAACTTGCCACACGAATGAAACATTTGTCGAACTTTATTTTTTATATATTAAAGATGCTTCTAGAATGAAGAGGATAAATGACTCCACTTCGATGATTTAATACAAGAGTCATGAGGTGGCAATGTCCCCGACATTGCATTTGTGATAGCTAGTGGTTTGCAATTGCGTATGCAAAAAACTAAAACTCAATAAAAATAGATTAAATTTTGTTATAACCTATTTAAAACTCAATAAAAATAGAATAACTGTTGTTATCGCTTACCTAGGCATCCTTTGGATGATTGTAGAGATTTGACTACTTAGAAGACTCTAGACTCAAGTTCTATTTCAATGCATCCAAAGTGAGGATGAGCTTTACCAACTTTGCCAGAACGAGTACTACATCTCAAATAGGCCATGAAGGGCATAAAGACAAGCCTAAATACAGAGTGGGGATGAACCATTTTTTATTGGCTAGATGATAAATTGCTGATGCTTGTTGGGTGGTTAAGTTAATTCTTTGAGTATCAGAGTAGGAAACCAACTTCTCCTTCTAAAAGTGTACCCACTTCTCTCTCAGAGTTGCACATTTAGGCTTGAAAAGTAACTTATCCTCTAAAGGAAGGGTAGAAAGGCAAAAGAAATGCAACGAGTGAGGACACCACTCCATATACAATCTTTCTAGGTAAAATTTGTGTTCATTATAGGAAGTGTCATATTCAAAATATGACATTTTCCATTCCATAGATCCATTAAGAATTTTGGATCACCTATAAATTATAAATAACATATATAAAATATTAAATTGTCCCAAATATAAAAAATAAAATAAACACACTTAATGTACATAAAAATTTTAATAATTTAAATAATATATTAAGTTTAACATCAAAATAAATCTACAATTTTTTTTAAAATTTCGCATAAAATCAAGACAATAAATATATTTAAGAAAATCAATATAAATCTTATTAAAATTTCCAATTCACTTATCAAAATAATATTTTTTATTTTTATTTTTTATAATGTTACATATAACTCTCATTAACTTTATAAATAGATACCCAAAATCTCTTCACCCTTAACATTCATAGTACCTTTTAACACTCATTTTTACCAACATTACAAACATTTAAATTGATTTTTCAAGAAAAGGCTATCATTACATTCCTATTTTAAGGTAGTAATTAATTTGAAAACTATTAATTAATTTTGTGTTTTGTTGGCAAAAGGAGCAAAACAAATGAATTGTTCAATGAATAAAGATATTCTATAGCCATGCATATTGACCAAATATTCAATTGTGTAAATTCGTTTCTTTCTTTAATTCCTCTCGGGCCGTGAGGCAAGGCTCGGCATCGCATGGTTGTAAGTATAACATTTTGCTTCTTAAAGCTAAATGTCTTATTCATAATTATTTGAGGAAAAAGGAAATTTGGCTATTTTAGGCGGGGAGGGACAATTTGCTTAAGGTAAATCAATTTAGAAGCAGGTAAAAGAATATCTTGTTAGATTGCATGGCTTTTATAAAGGCATGAAAATTTTACATTTTCAAATACTAATTAATATTTAATAATGATAGGTGAAAGGAAAAAGGAAGACACACTTACAGAAAATGGTTTCACAAACTGCTTCACCACCACCAAAAAATAGACAGAAAATTCATTGAATAGAAACACTTTCTACCCATGAATTATCGTATGTAAATGAAAACTGGTAATATGCTATAAACAATGAGCATTTCACTATTTCTAGAATATACTAGCTAGTGATTCCATGATTACAACAGTCTTCCATTCATTTACATGAGTAGAAATAGTAAATGGATTTACAAAGAATACCACTAAAAAAAAATGATTCATTTACATAAGCAGAAATAGTAAATGGAATTACAAAGAACACCACTCAAGCAAAAACGATAAAGAATATTTATAACATATAGGAAAAAATCCATTTCACAGATTTCTTTACAAAATGTATACAATCAAACTCACAAAGCTGAAACCCCTCTCTTCATCTATGTTTTAGAAAATATAGAAGATGTAATACATCTCTTTGATCTAAAACCAAAGGAGAATCAAAATATTCCATCGACTAACCAAAGAAATCTGTTAAGCATAGAACTAAAAATAAAATAAATCTTCAATAGATGCGAAAGATAGGGAACTACAAGAATCAAATGCTCTCAAACCCATATTGGTGATTCACGAAATCTGGAAAAACCAGTCTCAAATAACCACATGTAACACACAAAATGTTTCTCATTTCTAGAAACTTATACATATGTTGCCTAACTAAGCATGTTCTAAAAAAACCCATGTTTCATACTTTTACAATTCATCTACATTTTGCTCAAAATTAGTGAAATAAAAATAACCTATACAACAGCCATTTCCAAAAATTATGGCAGCACCTTTAATACAGCCAGGCTGTAAAATCATCTACATAATAATTTATTTTATCTAAAAGGCTGATCAGGGATCTTCACAACAAGTGGCAGACTGCATGGACGACCGACGATAGCAAATGGACTATGCCGTGGCAACTGCCTTTACCCGTCACTGGTATATATTAATGTAGAGGCCTGGTTGGTGAACTGATTTCTGTTGGAGAGAATGCTGAGCTAGGCGATCAATTTCCTTACAGGGTTGTAGTGTATTCGGCCGGTCTGGCTCTACTATGTCTATTTTCTTCTTGACGCGTTAAATTCCTGAAACTTGTTCCAGCATTAAGCCATTTTAGTCCAGGCTATGGAGTGTTTGTTTTTGTTGAATCCTGCATCAATCTCAAGTCGTTTTAAAGTGTTCTTTCCCGATTTGGTCGCTTCTTTATATCTTTCCTCAAGCTTCGGCAAAATTCTCGCCATCCTTTCACTCATTCTGTAGCGTCTTGCCCACTTTGGAGGTTATTTTACTGCTTTAACCGTTTTTTTTGCAAGACAATTGTCCCTTATATATAGCAATAACTTGTTTCTTTACCTGCATGTGTAAACAATGGATTCCTTTTCTGTGTCCATTTTACTCTATCATTTTTTATACAGTTCACTCACTGCTAGGGTCCAATGGCAGTGATTTTGTGGCTCAGCAAGAGATCAATTAGGACACTTTAAAGAAGTAAGTTTTTATACTAAATAATCAAAGCTAATAATTTTTTAGGCCAGCATGCTAAATTGTTGCATATAGATGTCATAGTCCAAGGTAAACCATATCCACCTTGGAGACTGCTAATCAATCATTAGTAGTGTCTGGGGTAGAAGCAACACACTAAACAATAGTAGTGCCCTCAGCGTTTGATTGACAGAGCTCCCAACACACTAAAATCCGCTTAGAAGTCCACGGACAAACCTATGCCAGCTTAAAATTGGATACTTGGACCTAATGTGTTAAAAAAAAAAACTCGAGAAACATGAATAGGGTATCCTGGACAACTAAAGAAATAAGAAATAAACATTACAGAAAAATCAGAAAACTATGGGAAAACAACAAACTTAAAAGCACTGTATCCATTTGAGGACTAAGCCAAGGGCATTAATCCCGTTACTCGTTAAAAAACATTACCAATTTGTGAAATGAGCAATCTAGTTCACTCATTAAAAAACACTACCAATTGCCTTGAAGTGAGTAATCTAGTTCAAGAATTTATTCTATATGAAATTGTTGTTATTTCTTAGGACAAGGCCAACGTATCTATGCAATTGGACTACCTTACTGGCATTCAACGGAAACTCAATCCCCCGCTTGGACTCCAATGCGGCTTGGCTCCCAATATGGCACGGTAATATGACTTGGTTGGGGAAGATATATTATTCATAAAAACGAGTTTGTTATAAGACCAAACTGGTTAATTAGACCAAATTCCAAATTCAGTTTTACCCCGGATTTCCAGAATTAGATGAGACAGACAATCATATCAATTCTATGTTTTCTTAATTTTAATTATATAAACACTACGAATTCCGGTGAAGTGAAAGATTATATCAACGTGTACCCAGTAAGAAAGTCGATATATATATATATATATATATAACCAGTGATCACTCAGTCATATACTTCAATAATATGCTGTCCCACCTGGTGAACATGTAAAGTGAAAAAAAGGATCTTATGAATTCAACTGAAGAAACAACAGTCATTATTGTTCAGATTTTTTCTCTGAAATATGAGCTCACCAAAACTAAGAAGTATCCTCCTCCTGCAGCTTCTTCATACATCTGATTCTGAGTGTTATGTCCCAGTCTAGTCTGCCACTAAAATCAAATGATACTTCCTTCGCCCATTACATATTACATAATCAGTACGTGGAAAATGAGAGTCGGTAATCAGTAAATGGCAGACACCAACATTTTATAAGAACTGCAAATCTCCTTCATTGCCAAAAAAATAACTGACAAAAGCTGCCTTACTCTTTCGTTTACTAGCTGTAGGTTACTAATCGATTAAGACTCATCGATCCATCTATCAGTCATCTCATATTCACATGATATTGACGTGTATATTGCTTAAGGACTGCTTACCTTCTGTTTCCATTGTTTAATGCAATGGATAATAACTCAATCTCTCATACAAACAACTCCCTTTGTCATGAAACTGGCCATCACACAGTCTGTTAATGTGTTGCTTCCTCGAGTTTTGTTAATATATTTCCCCACCTTGTATTTGGATTGTGTTATACCAAGGCCAGTACTATGTTTTCTATTATAAAATTCGTTTAGTACTACCTGCAACTGTCAGTTCAGAATTAATTACACCTATAAGTGTTTAGTTGAGATGTGGAAATTATCTCTCAATAGTAAAATATGGATAGAGGACCTTTAGAAACATTTAATTTATGGTCTATCACTGTTTCAATGTTTTTTAGCTATAAGTTAAATCATTATTGAAAAAAACTATGTTCAACGTCTTTTAAAAAACTCTGTTTCAATGTTTTAGCTATAAGTTAAATGACTATAAATCATTATTGAAAAAAAATATGTTCAACGTCTTTTAAAAAAACTTAAAAAATTGAATAAACAATTGATATCAACATCAATAAAATATAATATAATGATAGCCACAAAGATTTACTTATAAATGTATTTATAACATCACAAAGATTTACTTACTGGTATTCAGGAGTTTTACATGGCGGTATTTTGTACTGTGCTTTCTGCAATAATGGTTTCTCTGTTTACTGCTATGCACCTGTGGCCGAAGGCGTTTGGAGCTTCCATTAGGCCTGGAATTTGATGTTTCACAGAACGTTTTTCTCATTTTTACATGTATTTGACATGTAAGTTTTTTATGAACCCGTTAACATTGACATGTAAAAAAGTATTTAAAACGTATATTTGACGTTTATAAATTTAGATATCCCGTCAAAATTTTTAATACCTATATAAACTACTAAATCTTAGCCAACAATTATTAGCCATTGTGTTGGGTCAACTCTTTATTTTCTTTATTTCCCTGTATGTGTATTGTATTTATTTATATTTTGTGTTTCTAATTGTATTATTTGTCTTCCGCTGTGAGGCTTCAGATTTTTCCAAAGAAAATCTTTAAAAAAAATTCTTTAAAATTTTATAATTTACTTACTTACTGTAAATAAATTGACAGTCAACAAAATTGGTTAAACCGTCAAATGATAGGCACTAAAAACCTGAAACCGCCATTAAATTTTTATTAACAGCCATAAGAAAATTGAATTTCCAGGCCTGCTTCCATGGGACGAGGTTTGGTCTATGATTAATTCATGGCCGCGACGAGCGGCGATTAGGGGCTTTGCGGAGGTATGATCGTCTAAAAGAATGTGGATCTGCATCAACAAAAGGATGCCAAAGATTAAGAACCAAAGGTTTTGCACCTTAATTTCAGATTCTTCAATTGAAATATCAGCATCCGCGCCAATGCGCAGAGCAAGATTCAAAATCTGTTTTTCCTCTCACAAAACATGGCAAATGATATTTCTCTAACTCATATACTTTAAACCATTTATTTGAAGAACTTAAGCTTTCCAAGAGTTCACCAGCCATCTTGGAGATTTCGAGATGAAGAAAAGACCAATAATCAACAGAGCACAGGGAACTACTCCTGCATCACCACCCAAGAATAGTCGATTTTAATCTTTATAGAAAGAGACTATAAATTATATACGGTTGTAAGACCCTCTTACTGATTACATACCTAGAATTGCGAGAAGTCTCCATGAAACAAATAACCCAAATAGATATGCTAGCATTATACTAACAGTAACTGAAAGTTGTGCCAAACTATAGAAACTTTGATGACTCATAATTAAGGTTGCTTTAGGCTTTACAAGTCACTTTCAACCATGTTTTGATACAACTCCTTCCAAAATCATGATGAAGTTATATTTCCGAGGTGAAACAGCTAAGAATAAGAACTTCACCTGATTCACTGTACCAAGAGAACCCCGCAAGTGCTTCAGAGCTATCTCAGCTATATAAACTGGTACCTGAATTTACCACAACACATGAAGAACATCAGATTCTCAAGATATTCTCTATAGTAGCCATCTTATCAAAAAAAATTGGAAAAGGAAGGGCACGTGGGAAGTGGTGGATTTACTGTGAATGATATGACTCCCACACCAAAGCCTGTCAACATTCTACGCGCATACAAGAATGAAGCATTCTGCAACAAGGTAAACCATTATGCAACAAGGTAAACTTGGCAAGACTAATTCAGAGTACTTGTTTTCATACAACCCTTACGAAGAAAAGATTTGCATACTAAACACACAAATACATAATTTGATGTTCATCTTTTCCAAATGGAAGAGTTTTCAGACCAACTTTCATCCAGGATAGCACAAGTTGCCATTATTCAAAATCTTTTCCAAAATCTTTTCCATTACTCAAACCACCAGAACACAATTTCAAAAAAACCTCTGCAATCTTTGAAAACTCTAAAGATCAGATATATGCATCTTTGTAAAAAATGAAAACATCCTGGAAGTTACTTCAAAAATCAAACTCAAAAGATCAAAGATAAACATGCGAAATACTTCAGAATTATCTAGAACTTAGTTCTTATGAAATCCAACCTCCACTATCCACGCCATCGTTAACAGGATCCTCCATAATACCATTATAGCCCTGCAATGAATTAATTGAGCGACACACCTTTAAACGATAGTTCTTATGAAATCCAAGTTCCAACCTCCACTGTCCACGCAGTCGTTGACACGATCCTCCATAATACCATTACAACCCTGCAATAAATTAATTGAGGGGAGAAAATCCATAATACCCATTTCAATTTCGAATGAGCCTCATTATCTTCCTTCCCATTGTACGGTGTAGAGGTGACCAAAACGATGAATGGACAAGAGTAAGCATATATAATATGCACATATACATAATAATGATAATGCGAATCTAGATTTATTATGAATATACCTAGTCCAGGAAAGTGTGAGGACTGTAAAACTTGTAAATGATTACTATCAGTGCAATTTTTTCGTCCTCTGCTTGATCCACCAGATGGATTTCTAACGGATGATTATTTCAACACAAACTGGCACTTCAGCTAAAGATAATTTAGTGTAGCAGATATCAGAAAAGGGTTGCGAGATTGTACCGTTTTCCGTCCACAGTATGCTCGGTCAGAGCATGCCAATGGCATTGATTCAGTGCAAATAATTTCCCTTCTATCTCAATACTACCGGTGCCATTCAGCCATTTCAGCTGATGCAACATATACATATGTATAAGAACATACCCGCCATTCGACCATCTCAGCAAAAATAGAGATTGGGGAGGTGAGGTTGAGGAACTGGATTATTTTTTGTTATTCTGTTAAATTCATAAACGAGAGAGAAGCATATTGTTGGAGATAAGGAAACCCTTATTATTTTTGAAGCTGCATATAGCTTCTTGTTAGTAGGATGCGGTTACACAACAGGTATAAAGAGATATGGGCTTTCAGTCTTAATGGAGACTACTGTGGCTAGTCTATTAAGGCTGCCATGGAACATAGAACTAGGGAAATAAAACCATAATTTAATGAAGACACTCGGTTATACCTTATACACATCACTGGTTTGTTGCCGTGCTTGTGCCGTAATACCTCCCCCTCCCCAGCTGTGGAGTCCTCGCCGCCTCCCATGATGAAAACACTTTTGAGGCTGAAATCACACACCATGACTACAAATTAGTAGACAACCGACATTTAAAGGGATTCAGCTGAGAGATATTACCAGATGCAAATTACTTAATTACTTACTTTGGGTGGTAGCGCCCGATGCACTAGTAATTTGTGATAGATAAACTCGAAGTGTTTGTGATAAATAAACTTGTTCACTTCTGTGCTTTGCAAGGTATCATCATCCCATCTTGGTGCATAAGTGAAACTGAATTGGATTGTTGTTGAAACCACAGAGAATTGGATTGTTGTTGAAACCACAAAGGGGTCTCTTTGTTTATCTCCATGCGCTGCAGAGAATTTATGAGAATTTCCATGATAAGCTTTGAGGATTGGGTACTAGAATGTTGGGCTGGAGAAGAAAGAAACAGATGCCATGCATGCAGCTTCTGAGTCTCCACGTCCTAAGCAAACGCAATATTTTACAATTATTTATAGCCTTCATGGACCTCTCTTAAAACCATACTTTCGAAAATTGTGATGGTGGTCTCACCTTGGCCACCTTACTACGCTTGACAACCACGCGTCTGTTGAACCCAGGATAGTCGAGGATGATAGCTATAGCATGTTAGTGACAGCTTCAAAAAGGTAAACCATACTTTCAAAAATTGTGATGGTGGTCTCAACTTGGCCACCTTACTACGCTTGACAACCACGGGTCTGTTGAACCCAGGATAGTCGAGGATGACAACTATAGCATGTCAGTGACAGCTTCGAAAAGGTGCATGCAATAGACACGTATGTATGATCAAGGAAAAAACTAAGTTAATGCTGCTGACGTTAGCCCGCCGTCGGGTCTTGGGGCATAAAGTCCCAGGCCTACGTCACCTATATAAACCAATAGGAAGTAAGATAAATCAAAATTTAAATAATTCCCCAAAAATAATTGATACAAACTATAGCAAAAATTATATGTTTTTGTTGAAGTTGCTACAAATTAGTCCAAATAATCGGCCTGACCGATTCATATATATCCCCTTGTCGGGGACATAATAAAGAATAAATACATAAAATAATAATAATAAATAAACAAAGATTAATTAAAATAAGCAAAGGATAATTAAGTAATAATTGAAATAACGTACCTTTTTAATGAAAGGGCACGAAGAGTCATATATAAAGATCAAGTATGATCATAATGTAATCATCATTCTTTCAGTTAACTTATTATATATTATTTTCAGACCATATTGTCTTTTAAATTAAAAAAGTCAGCTCGTATGAGATCATAATTCTTATCTTAAGAAGCTATTTGAATCAAATGATGTCGTGGACATCATTCAATCCCATTTTATGGAAGATTAAGTATTTTCTTTATAAGATATAGATTTTGGGATTAAGCGTCTCCCGGATGGGAAAGCTATGGACATCAAAGGATAACAAGTAAAATCCTAAATATTGGGGGTTCTGTCCTTATCCCTCACATCCATAAGCTCTCCAATCTAACAGTCAAGCAAGGATTCCCTAAAACCTTGTACTTAAATCCTTCTTGTACTCATATTTAAAAGCGATGATAAAAATAACCTCTTTAATTATAGGACCATTATGATTATTCCTCTTTTAGACAAGTTATATGGTATTATTTTGGAAAATAAAATCAGCATATGGCTAGAAATTCAAGGTAAAAGAGCTAAAGGGAAAGTCGATTTTAGAAGGTATCATTCCATCATAGACCACCTCATTACTCTTAGGATCATTGCAAATGTTGCAATAATAAGATCAATCTCCTTTGTTTCTTTGTGGATTTTAGGAAAGCTTTTGATATAGTTCCTAGAAATAACATGTGGAAAAGGTTAAAAGAGCCAAAGGTTCCTTTTGAATTGAGAGTCGCTATAATATGGTTGTACGCGAATGTCATTTCTAAGTTTAAGAACATTGAGGGTTGACCATAAGATATTAGTTGTGATTTAGGAGTTAAGCAAGGCTCCCCCCTCTCCCCTACCCTTTTTTGTATAAACATTGATAAGTTAGAAGGTTGTTTAATAGAGGTAGGTTGCATTGTCATGACATTAGCGAGCATTGTCATCATCCTCCTTTTTTGTGTGGATGACATTATTCTATTGGCAAGATGTCCCGCTGATCTTGATAAGCAAATAAGATTTATCAAGGATTTCTACTATGGTATGGTCATGATCATCAATACCGACAAAACTAATGTTATGTTGATAAAATATAATAAGGTCACTTATGCTCCTTTTTTGTATGATGATAAAAACTTGAAGGAAGTGACTTCCTACAAATATCTTGGGATTGGAATCCATCACAAGCTTAACTAGAACTACAACAACAAGAAAATGATCAATGCAGGGTGGAAAACTTATTTTGGTATTGAAAACAATTGTAAGACGACAAACGTTGTGTTGTGGGATAAAAAGAAACTCCTCTTTAAAACTCTCATCACTTCTATTATCCTGTATGGGTGTGAAGTTTGGGGTTGCAACCTCTCTAGAGAATATTGGAGAAGGATTGAGCAAATCCAAAAGCATTTTATAACTTACAATCTTAAAATTAAAAATAATACGCCTTATCATATTCTCCTTATTGAAGTGGGTCTTTCCTGCATTGAGAGCATAACTAAGATTAGGTACCTAATGTACAAGAAAAAATTATATAACTTGGGAGATCAAAGACTTCTAAAAATTGCTTTAAATTCCAGTCAAAACCATCTAAGTCTCAAGCGAGGTTGGCATAAAGATGTCATGTCTTTGTTGAATATGTGGGGGGTTGACAAAAATGTCACTTTGCAAAATACATATGATATTAAAAATATTATTACTTCAAAGTTCAAAGTGAAGTTATTGTGTGATGAAAATTTACTGGATAAAATAAAATTAAGATATTACAAGGAGGTCATTAACCTTGATCTTGAATATCAAAATGATCTCTATGTTTTAACTAGCGTAAAGAAGAAGATCCACATAGCTAAAATAAAAACAAACTCTCATGAGCTACATAATGAAACAAGGTGTTGGACCTTTCCTAAGACTTGATGGGCTGAAAGATTCCATATTCTTAGTGAGACTATGAGTGATGAGGATGAAAAATACTTCTTTTTAGATTGCCCTACACACACACACATAAGAACTTAGTTTCAAAAATTTTGTACAATACAAATCTGCCTAACTTCCTATCTCATCAAACTTATAGTAATTTAAGAATACTACTCTCCAAGCTTTTTGAGCGCATAAATAAAACTCTAAAGCACGCTGAGTAGTTCCTTACTTTTATTTCTTAAGGTCGAATAGACCAAAATTGATCTAAGTGGACACCATCATCATCATCAGCATCATCACACACACACACACACACACACACACACACACACACACACATATTAACCGTAGGTTACATAATCCAAATGCAATACAGATATTTGAAGACATCAAATCCATTTATATATTTAAAAATGCATTTTCACTCATAAAAAAATATATTTTAAATAAAAATCATATTGTCACTTTTTTAATAATAATAATACTTTGAAAAATCCAAATCTTATAACAATTAAACTACCTAAAATCTTTTTTTTTACAAAAACGGTTATGGTTTATGTTATAAATGCAGTGGAGAAACCACTGAAAGGAATACAAGCTTCTGGTTTATGAAAATACCAGAGAAATATACTCAAGCAATTCCCAAAGCAACCATGCCCATTCAAACATATGTAATTACTTCTTAGGGAGGAAAGACTGAAGAGAGATTAAGATTTACAAAGAGTTCATTTTTGCTTAATACAATCGCCTTATTAGCAGCTTGATCCGCTTTGGAATTTAGCGTTCGAAGAATATGAAAGAACTCTAGTTGTCGAAAATATTTTGAGATAGAGAAGATTCTTTTGGACAGTCTATCTAGCCTTAAGCTTTGACATTTACTATCTCCATTCATATCCTGAATTATTAAACGAGAATATCCAAACACAATGGCTTCATTAATCCCCTTGGCTTCCAATTGCTTAAGTCCTTGCCAAAGACCATATGCTTTAACCATGTTGTTTGTGTCGTTTCCTATATTCCAGTAGTATTCTATTTCAATTTTCCCTTTGGGGAAAATGATGACCCCTCCCCCTCCAGCCATCCTTGGATCCCCCTTTGAAGCTCCGCCAAAGAAGAGTTTGAAAATTTTCCTCTCTTTCATCCAGTTTTCAAACTAAGATTGTTCCAATCTAATTTTTTAAACTTCCAACGACTGATTAGCCATGGCTACATCTAATTCAGAAATGTTGAAAGAGTTTAGCCAATTAACTTCTTTGGGTGATAGTTTAGTCTTATTCTTAGACAACATAGCCGCATTTATCATTTCTTCCATAAGAGCTTGTGATTTAGCAACAATTTGTTCAGGAGGTTGGGCCTTGTCTTGGAAGATTCCTTGATTTCTCTATATCCATATATTCCAAAAAATAACTTTTGGAATCTTCATCCAGCAATTTTTTAGTCCTTATTTTTTATCCAAGTCTCCATGATATGCTCACTCCCAATTGACGAAACTTTGCTCAATATTTCCTAGCAGATCAGTATTGTCGAACCAAGGTCGAGTCAACAATTCCCACACATTTCGGGCATAGGGGCACTTTAGTAACAATTTTTGAATAGTTTCTTTGCTTTCGAGGCATAATGGGCATCACAATGGGCCAACAAATCCTCTCTTTTCTAAGTTGTCTCCCATTAGAATGCTTCCATGCGCCAACGTCCAGCTAAACATGTCGATTTTTGGCAGACTTTTTACATCCCACACTCTTTTCCAGATCATCGGGTTTTTTGGCACGTTTTGGACCGCTGATAACATCATGTAGCCTTGCACAGAGGTGTATTCACCAGAGATGCAACCACAACCTCGTCGATCCTTCGTTCTTCTTTCCACTTGCGTTGATCCAGATAATTGCTCTAAGAACTGGTTTTTCTCTTCCTCGAGCTCTATAGGACATTTCGGGAGATTCCATCATGCCCATTAGTGGGGTGGGGCGGGGTCCCGTCGAGAAATATCCCAAATCCTTTTTAATCCATGACTATCTAACCAACTTTTGAAGCCTGATATAGAGAATATGAGTGGTTTCCCCACGATGGAGTCCTACCAAATCCATATGTGTTTGCCATTACTAGGAATCCAGTGGAGTTCTTCTCTGAATCAAGGCAGTGCTTTCTTTGCAGAGAGAAAAAATGGGCGAACCTTGCTTGACCATCGGTTCATAGTCCAAGCACCTTAACCTTGAGCCTGAAAAATATTTATGCCTTAGCACCTTCCTGCTCCAAGAAGGATTTGATTCGATCGAATTCCATAGCAACTTAGCTCCCATCGCCAGGTTTTGAAATTTTATATCTCTAATTTGAAGTCCTCCTTCCATTCGAACCATTTTGATTTTCTTCCAGCTGATGAGAGAAAATTTCTTTCCTCCGCCATTTTCCCCCCTTGCCAAAGAAATGATCTCAGCAGGATTTCAATAGTGGCTAGAATTTTGGCAGGAGCCAACTAAATTGAGCATTGGTATAAGGGCTAGGTTTTCATAATGACCTTTATCAATACTAGTTTCCTTGCCAAGTTTAGCCAAACCGCTCCCCGGGCTAGGATTCTTTTCTTGAATTTTTCAATCAATGGACTCCAATCAGAGGTTTTCAGTTTGTTTTTTAAATTGGAACCCCCATATATTTAAAGGAATCCCAGGTGGTTGTTCCCTCAATTCCTAATATGCGAGAAACTCCAGACATCTCCCTGGGGTTTATATTCCAACTGTAAATCGACCATTTTTTAAGATTTATCTTGGCTCCAAATGCTTGGAAATAGGAGTCCAATTCAGTCTTGAATCTTCTCGCTATGAGCTAACTGACACCTCCTAGAAAAATCGTGTCATATGCAAACAGTGTATGATTGATGTCTTTAGTTCCCCTAACCATTCTGATACCAATTAAGTCTTGATCCTTCTTGGCTTGATCAAGTTGTAGGCTAAGCACCGAGGCTTGGATTGCATAGAGTAGTGGAGAAAGCTGGCATCCTTGCCTCAGGCCTCGAGAGGATTAAAAGAAGATTGCAACCCTTCCATTGACGAGAGGAGCAATCCATGGATTACTTATACAAGCTTTGACCCAACGTATGAAGCTTGGTTCAAACCCAAACCTTAGCATTACCTCGTAAAGAAATGAATGACAAACTCTATCAAATGCATTGGCTAAGTCGATTTTCACCAGCATACCTTTTTCACGATTCTTTAGACTAGATTGGATTGTCTCTTGAACCAATATGATATTATCCCAGATTCTCCTCCCTTTAATGAATCCTCCTTGGTTCTTTGAAACGATATGTGACAATATGCTTTTTAATCTCATAGCCATAATTTTGGTGATTATCTTATAGCCATTATTACACAATGAGATGGGTCGAAATCTGTCAAAAGAGATAGCATATTTTTCTTTGGGGATAAGTGCTAGAAATGTTGAGTTTGTGATTCCAACTATTTTTTCACAATTCCGAGATTTTAACACCATTTTAAATAAATCCTTCTGCATAATATCCTAACACACCTTAATAAACTTAGCATTGAATCCGTCCAGGACTAGAGATTTATCTTCTTCCATTTCTTCCACAGTAGATTTTAATTCCTCAATCGTGATCCTTTGCATTAGGGTATTGTTGTCCTTTCTTTTGACCAGCCTAGGGACTAGTTCCATAAGCGCAGGATTGGCTGAATTGTTAATTATCTCCGTAGAGTAGATGGCGTTAAAGTGTCGAGAAGCTTCCTTTTTTATTTGATCAAAGTCTTGGACAATTTGATCATGAGAATGGATCTCATGTAGAGTTTTGTAATTCTTCCTTGCCTCTGCCTGTTTATGGAAGAAGGCAGTGTTTTGGTCCCTGAATTTAAGCCAAAGACATCTTGATTTTTGTCTCCAAAATTCTTCATCTTGCCTACAGGAAGCATGTAACTCTTGGTGGAGAATTGCTTCCTTTTCTAACTGTTCCTTTGAAATATAGGCTACCTCCATGGCAAGTTGATGGGCCTCTAACATTTGCATGGATTTGGTTGTTCTTTGATCTGAGGAAGCTATAGATTTGGCACACAACTTAAGTGCCCTCTTAAGTCTTATCAATGTGTCTTCCCATACGTAAAAGCGGGAGCCCGAGACCAGAGCTGACCAAGTTTCATTGACAATCCCCAATAAAAATTTATGAGTGATCCATAGAGGGATAAATCAAAATGGAATGGAGCTGATATTCTGGTATTTTTTCACCTCTAGTAGGATAGGCTTATAATATGAACCCCCAAATGGTAGGATTTTGGAGGAAGAATTCAGTCCCAAAAGAAGAAAGGTATCTTAGGTAAAATATCTATCAAGTCTGGCAGCTATGTGCCCTAGCCCCATTCTCCTGTTAGTCCAGATAAACTTCCCTTTGGATGGAATGACATCAAATAGGTCCCAGTCTACGATAAGCTCGTCAACTTGCTCCCTTATAGAATATCTGACCAACGATCCTCATCTTTCTTCAGTTTGCTTCAAAATGACATTTAGATTGCTGGATAGAATGGCATTGTTCAAGGAATTACTCCTTTCATCCCTTAGGTTACTCCAACAATATTTTTCTTCACCATAAAGTGCAGGAACATAAATATTAAAGAGACCTACCAGGGTATTAGAGTCTTTGTGCAGCAACTTAGTGAGAATCCAATGGATATAGTGCTTGGATTCAATTAGATCAAATTTATGAACATCCCATAACGTTCCAATTCCTCCGGAGGCTTCCATGGAACTGACTGCAGGTCCTTCTCATTTCTTAAAAAAATTTGTACTTACCTGGAGAAATGCTTCTTTCTCCATCTTAGTCTCCTGGATCAACAAAATGTCTGGTTGGGATAATTTGATCAAGTATTTCATAGCTTCTTCCTTGACTTTACTTCTCATACCTCTACAGTTCTAGGAGAGAACCTTCATTACTTACTCTTGGTGGCCGAGGGAATCCCTTTTTGGGATTGCCCATGTTGGCAAGTATTTATGGGATTTCAAAGGAGTTTCTCCAAGGTTAGCTGAGATCCTTGCAGCTTGTCCTTGTATGTGGCTTGTTCCCTAAATTTTTTAGTCAATTTCCTTCCTCTTGCTTTCTTCTTATCAGGTGTAATCATCTCGATTTCCCCTTTGTCTTCTTCTTCTTCCTCAATATCGGCTTCCTCCTCTTATTTTTCTTGATTTCCTCCTTCCTTTACCCCCTCCCCTCTTCTCTTGAATTTGAATGAGTCAATGGGGGAATGTATTTCTTAGACTGGTAAGATAGGGAATATTATTTATCTGGTTCTTTGTTCTTGTCAGTGTTAGAGTCCCCTACATTGATCAGAGGTCCACACCTAGTTTCCATGGCCTTCTGAAGTTTCGGATTAACCTTCGGAGGGGTTTTCCTTGACACCTTATTTTCCACCTCTTTTCTTTGTGCTTCCCTTTTTTGGGGCTTGACTTTCTTTTCTTTACTGCTTGCCACCTTGTTACGGAGAAAACTTCCTATGGCTTGGGGTGTACCACAACAGACAAAGAAACCGCAGAAATCAATCCCTTCCCAATATGCAAGAGAAATAAAACATCTAACACTAAAGGATCTCGAAACATACCTTATTCCGGATGGTTGATGTAGATCCCCGTTGATATTTTTCCAATCCCACTTGTGTTAACAATTTGCTCTCTCAACAACAACAAACAAGACAAACATGCTATATAATGGTGTTAGACCTACTCTAGCATATATAATCAATAATGTATAAACAATTAAAAACATCCATGGATTCAATATTCATTTAAATGCACATCATTGGACAGGAAAAGATATTTCTATTAATATAAATCAGAGATTACATGAATGACAACCTCTGTCGGCATGTCTGCGAACCGGAGAAAGTGAGTCCTCCACCTGGGCCTCCACCACCTCAATCCTCCATCTCTCGATAGTAAGCTCACAAGAAAGGGAAAGCTTGGGAAGAACACCAAGTGCTCCAAGGGACAAAGGGATGTGGACTCAAGTATAAGCAAGCTACAACAACAATGGACTATAGTTTTCTTGCTCTTCAATTCTCTCCCTTTAATGTATCCAAAGGGTTCCTTATATAGTGCTTCACTGGGGTAATGGAAGGTCAAATCCAAGTGATCTCGAGGCATATGGAAGGCCAGGAGACAAGTGAATCGGATCCACATCAAGGAAAACTCCAAAATATTTGGCCTTTTGCACACATCCCGATGTACGCGGGTTTAAGGGTTATATCCGCGTGTATACGCGAGAAAGGGTTTAAAAGTCGTGTACAGCAAATAATGAGTGTTTTTAGGGATGATCTTGGAAACATCAAAGGTAGAAAAATGGTCCATGGGGTCCAAAGAGTCTGCAGAGGGATAGGGAAGGCCATAAATGTGTGATCTACCATGTGTGGTAAAATCAGTTGTAACACACCCTTCCTCCTTTTCTTGTTGGGAATTATGCTTTTGAGGGAAGTTATGGAGAAAATGATCGTATTCATGGCAACCTATACACTTGAATGTCAGCTGTTCATAATCCATCTTTTGGTATTGATACCAAGTTCCCACTGTGATCTTAATTGCCTCCGGTAATCCAGCTTCTAGATCCACCTCCACACAGATCCGAGAACATGCATATTGGTCTTTGGTACTTTCCATGTCAATAAATCTTCCTAGAGTGTTTCCAATTGCTTTAAGAGATTTTGGATCCCTGCAATGCATTCGTAGGTTCGGTAGCCTAACCCAAATTGGGATTGGTTTGGGGATATCTTCCTCAGGGTCGAAGTCTAGCGTTTAGATGTTCAGGTCTAGACCTTGTGACCCCATGAAATAGGGTCCATTTCGAAAAATTAGATCCCTATCATCCTTAGATTCAAATTTGAACAATAAATAGCCTCGACTAACTGAATAGGATGCACCATTTTGAGTGATCAAAGGCCTCCAATTCCTCTAAACCCAACCCTCAGTGGATTTCAAGGATGACCAAAGTCTGGTGAACTGCCCTATCAGAGCACAATCTGCCAATGCGAGAGCAATGCGAATCGTATCTTCCAACGGAAAAAGCAACAACAGGTTCATCCTCAATTCGCTTGACAAATTTCCGAGGAGCTCCATTGGACACTTTATTTCTATTCATTGAGACTAATCACGTGAAAAATTCTAAGATTGGAGTAGAGGGTGGACCGAATCCACCCTCCTCAAACTCCATTGGGATTACAAACCCCTCTTTTCGGGATCGAGATCAACAAACCATCGGATCCAACGCAGCCAGGATGCTGCCCAACGCAGCAAGTGCCACCATCTCAATGCCTACGTCAAGATCATGCACTCTCAGCAGTCTCAGACACGCTCATGCAATACAATGAAACCGTTGCATTGTAGGATGTAGCAAATAAATTTAAACTACCTAAAATCTTATAACAATTAAACTACTTAATTTAAAAAATATTTTAAAATTAATTATGTTACTTGATATTTTATGTTAATAATAATACTTACATGTCATATTTTATATTAATCCCTTTTTTTATAACAAAAATGGATATTGGGGTATTGATAAAACTCTGAACGAAAGCTCAACAAAGTTACAAAAATACTTCAAAATTAGAATTTAAGAAAGTATGACTGGAACACTAGAAAACCATTAATGACAGTCATCCTGAGCAAAGAGGTTATGTTCCAAAAACCAAAAAACCCATCCAGCTATAAATTCTAACATATTGTTCGAGCATTAATAAACAAAAAAACTTCATATAAGAAACTATATACGAAAGTCATTTTGGGAATCCAACTCCACAAAAGGAACATGATCTCTTTCTAACAAATAAATAGTATGAAGAAGTCTCCATTACAACAAAAAAAGAATTATCTAGCTCATCTTTACCTGAATCAATATCTTTATTGACAAGAACCCGAATCTCATAATCCATATTTGGAACATCAGAGTGAGTACTACCATTATCTGAATCGTCATGATCCACCTGAACATCCTGAGAGAAATCAACATTAGCACCAGGAACTAACTGAACATTATTCACTGAGCCAAATGTGCATGCTGAGGCAAACAAAAACCATCACCCAAACGATTAGCAGAGTCCTCAAAATCATTAGAACCATTTTCTTCCAAAATTTCTTCATAAATCTTAAACATAGAGTCATGCTTATGAACATCCTGAATAGTTTCATGAAACTGAGAGTAAAAAACCCTTACCTTCTCATGGTGGGAATTAAACCAATTATCCATAAAAGAGTGAATTTGCGTGGAAAAATTCTCAAAATTCTTTAATTTATCATCAACCTCAGGGAGATGTGTAAGAATATGATTGACGGATTCTTTCATTTCCTTCATTTGTTCTTGCATATCCTTCATTTGAGCTTGAAAATCTAACATACCACCCTTAACATCATAAATAAACCCAACTAGGTCTTCTATTTTCTTCATGAAATCCATATTCAGAAAACCCCAACAAATTTTGTTATATAAACAAACAGAAGCGGAACACAAAATCCCACTAGATTGGAGACTATTAAGACCCAGAATATCCAAACAAGAACCAATTGGAAACCCACAGTGAGAATAATCGCTCAGAAAGAAGCCATTTCCATAAACCTAAATACAAAAACCCATAGGAAAATCACATCTGTTGCACTGACAAAGAAACCCAAAATCACCAATTGGAAAACCAAGGGTTGAATATGAAGTAATGCAAAAAATTACTTGAGAGAAACAAAGAAGTTCCTTGATAGAAACACTTTGACCACCTTCACATACGAAGGATAAGGCGATACTGTCTCGACCATCTATCTCCAATATTCCCAAAACATGCAAGATCCAGAAACCCTAACTGCATCGCCTCATACCACCCCGAGAAATGACTGAGGGAATGAACCACATTTCAAAGAAAAGGAAAGAAACAAAACATAACTTCGAGAGAAGATATCTGATAGTGAAATTAGTGATCCAATCTGGATCACACTTCAAGATGTTAAAATCACACCACTTTCCATTATGCCAACCCATAACAAGAGCAACCACCTCCTAAGAAGAGATTAGGGAAGGTGGATAAGAATAAGTTGTTCTCCATTTTCCTTATATCCCCCATTGGGGAGAGTATAAACACTATTGGCCAAAACATTTGTTGAAGTGTTCAATTCTCTTTTAACATGAAATAACTAATGGAACTGAATCGAGAAATAAGATTAAGAATTTGATTGTGAAGGCAACCAGAGATTTGATCCCTAATTTTTTTACCACGACGATTTTGTGAAAGGATAATTAAGGAGTCCCCAATCACTATTAAAGACCTGATATCAATTGAAAGAGACATTTTTATTCTAAGATACAAGGAATATATATGTGTTAGAATAATCAACCCATAGTTAGCTACCTTAGACATTAATTTAATTATTTTTGTCTTATTTGCCTAGTTCATGTGTCCCACCTTATGCAAGTTGTCATTTACCTATCCATAGTGGTCAAACTTGCCTATTTTGACTCATGTAGCGCTTGGGAAACCTCAAGGAATCAATTATGCTTTATTCCTGGCCTCCCAGGCGCCCTTCTGCTTTTTCTGCTTTATTGCCTACTTTTTCAGTGCTTTAAGGCAATTGGGAAAGTTTGACTAGGTGAGGTTAACTAGTTTTTTGTCCTCCACATCCTCCACTCTTTTCTCCTATGAAAAGCATGTATGAGTTGCCATTCCATCACTCTTTATCTTGCCTAAGTGCTTTTGCCAATTCGTGAGCTCCATGACTGATTTGGAAACTACTTTATGCACCTATGGGAGATTTGCTTAATTTTAGTAAGCCTGCTTTTGACTAGATTCGAATGGCCTTCTCATGCATTCGAATCTCCTATGTAATTATTTAATGCAGCAACCTATTATGTTACAGGGTTGGCTATTGTACACTTATTCAATACAGTTTAGTGTTCAGCTCCATATCCAGTCTCTTTTGTGAGTGATTTTGCAAGTTCAATTGATAATTGTTGTGAGTAAAATTGTTCTATCACTGGGTTCAATTTCCACAATATGCACATAATTATTGGTTCCAACACCCAAACTACACTCATAGGTCTTTACTATATTTCCTCTAGGGTCAAAAGGACCCCCCCCCCCAGTATTTCCCTTCAAGGAACCATAAAAAAAGAGAATATGGGACTAAACCTTATGAAGCCAATTTCGAAATTCCTCATAAGTCAGCCTCAATTTCCAAGAGGGAGTTTGAGAGACCATTCGACGATTTAAAGGACAAGCAAGGTTGAAACAAAAAAGTCTTTAATCCAAATTTCCTCATTAGAATTCCAGTTCTTAGAGATATGGTCACTACATAATATGGATTGAAAAGCCTCATTGAGCAAAGTTTTAACAGAGATAACTGTAACCCCAATAGAGACAAACTTACCTTCAAATATACCATAATTGTGAGCAACCCATATTTTCCAACAAATGTACTTAGGAAGAGCAACCCAAATTCTAGAAAGAATAATCTTATTTAGAAAAGTACCAAGATAGAGCCTATTCCAAGAAGTAAAGAAGCCACTCCAATTCAAAGGGAGAGAAAATTTGGGAGATAAACCAGCCATTGAAATTCTCCAGACCGGAAGTGCATAAGAGTATTGAAAGAAGAGATGATAAGATGATTCATCACAATTCCTATTGAGAATACAACAAAAAGGCCCAACCATATTTCTCTTTTTTAAAATTTTAGAGGTAAGAATCTTATCATGAATTAAAGTCCAACAAAACATATTAACTAAAGAGGCCATCAGGATGCCAAATCTTAGACCAGATTCTAGCAAAGGGTTGATGTTTCTTTTCTTTGAAGAGAAGATCATATCCCTCTTTCACCGAACAGGTTCCATTTTTATCCCCAACCTCTTTTATCTTTTGAATATAATCAGATTGGAGCAGCACCATGAGGATTCTGAAGAAGGTCATCAAATTCAAACAAAGGAGGCACATGAACATTTAAATTGTTCTAGCTAGACCAATTACCATGGGAGTCCCATTTAGACAAATCAAATAGAGAAGAAATACCAATACTATTAAGCCATAATCTTAGATTAGTCCAATTTTCAATATGGATGAAAGGAGAAACACCAAGGATTGATTAATTCCATTAGTCAATACTTTTACCATTACCTGGATTCCAATACAATCTATTTTGAATAAGACCACCAGCAGAACAATATAGTCTCCAAATATTAGAATCATCTTGCTCCCAATTGTAGATATCAATACATCAAAGTCCATAAGAGGAAAAATACTTTTTTTCTCATAATGTCCTTCCACCAAGCATTTTTCCCATAAATAAGATTCCAAATTAATTTGGCACCCACATCCCAATTCATTAAAGCCGGATCTCGAATACCAAGTCCCGCAAAGGATTTTGGGGGTTGAACAATATTCAAATCGACCAGATGAAACTTCTTGCTATTAGATTTCCCTCCTTGCCATAGGAGGTGTCGAATAAACTGATCAAGTTTTTGCATAATTCCTTTAGGATTAAGAAGAGAATAACGCCGAGAGAGAGAGAGAGAGAGAGAGAGAGAGAGAGAGAGAGAGAGAGAGAGAGAGAGAGAGAGAGAGAGAGAGGAGAACAGACTTGATAAGAACGACTTTGTCGGCTAGATTGAGCCATCACAAACCCCAAATTTGTAATTTTTCCTTAATTTTATGAAGAATTCCTTCCCACTCTTCCTTTTTGATATGCTTATGAGTGATAGGAATTCCCAAATATTTAAAGGAAGTCCAATCAATGGTTCCAACAAATCCCAAAACATGAGAGATATGATTCATAAACGAGGGAGAAACATTCCATCCATATATCTTACATTTACCAATGTTAATCTCACCTCCAAAAGCCTTCAAAAATTGATTAAGTATTTGTTGGAATTTGAAAGCAACAATAGTGGAAGCTCCACCAACCAACACAATGTCATCAACAAATTGGGCATTTTTAATAGATTTGACACCTTGAGCTATCCGAATTCCACATAAAATACCATCATCTCTGGCTTCGTTCAAAGTTCAACCCAATGCTTTGACCACAAGAATATAGAGAAATGGGGAAAGAGGACATCCCTGATGAAGACTGCGAGAAGATTGGAAAAACTTAGTAGATTTTCCATTAACAAGGGGAGCTATGCAGGGTCTACTAATACAAGATGTTATGCAAATAAAAAAAGAAGAAGAGAAGCCAAACTTGTCCAAAACTTCAAAAAGAAAACTATGATGGACTCTGTCAAAAGCATTGTCCAAATCAAGTTTGAGAGCCATTCTTGCATCCTTACGAGCAACACTAGAATGAATGGATTCTTGAATGAGAACAATATTATAAACAATATGATGTTTCTCAGCAAAACCTCCCTGACATTCAAAGATAAGACAGGGCACAAGGGATTTGAGGCAATTTGCAATGATTTTAGTCATAATTTAATAAGAAGATTTACAAAGATAAATAGGACGAAAACGAGCAAGGGAAGTGCGATGGGCATCTTTAGGAATCATAGCTAAAAAGGAATAATTAGTTGCACCGCCTATTTTGTCTTTCCCCATAGACTAGTTCAACATTTTACACAAGTCATACTTTACAATATCCCAACAGGACTTATAGAAATGAATAGTAAAACCATCAGGTCCAGGGTATTTATCCAACCCAAGCCCCAAGACAACTGAGTAAGCTTCTTCTTCTCAGATAGGCTTCATCAAAAGAATATTCTCATTAACAAAAATAAAAAGTGGGATATTATCAAGGAGTTAATTTTTAGAGACATAATAACTTACCCCTTATTCTGTGTAGAGATCTTTAAAGTGCATGAACGCTTCCAACTTAATATCCTCCATGGAGGTCAAATTAATACCTCCTACAAAATGAATTTCTCAAATTGCATTTGATTGCAATCTTTTTTCCAAGATTTTTCAAAGAAAAAAAAGCGTAATTTTATTCATCTTTCGAGATCAAAATTACATTCAGTATATTCACTTCCAGGTGAATTCCAGAGTCCAAAAAATGGATCCAATATTGAGACTGCCAAGTCTTCTGTAAAAAAAACAAAAAAGCATACAAAAACTGAACCAACTATAAGTTGTCAGTACATACAGAAAAACTGCCTTAAAAAACATGAAATCCATGTTCATGAAAGACTATGAAGTTGAACTTCACAGGTCCATATATCATCAGCAAAAATGCTGTCATAAAAATTGACCAGAAATAGGTCACTTCTATTCATATATCTCCCGAGCACCACCAGGAAACTCAGAAATACTGCCGATAGCAAAGGACACCGAAAATGCACCGATCTTGTTCTAGGAGCACTCGACCCCAGTTCTGGAAGCCGAAAAACCTACAAGCATCTGCAAGAAGCCGAAAATCCTGCAAGCAACCGCATATACCCTGAAGGAAGAGCTGCAGAAACCCTCGCTCTCTCGGCTCCGATCCCTCACATTGATCAATCTTCCTCTTTCTGCGGTCTCTCAGCGCCGGAATTCTTCGATCTCTCTCGGCTCAGAGAGCTCTGGATCTTTCTTTTCACTCGACTCAGAAAGCTCTGGACAATCTGCCAAAGATGCATAGCGTGAAGATCAAGAACGTGGACGGCCAGACCGAAGCATTCAAGAAGTCTGCAAATACAATACCACTTCAATGTCCGCTCAGAGCATTCAAGAAGAGCTCCTCTTCAATGTCCGCTCAGAGCTCCACCTCCAAGATCTGTCAAAGAACTTCCTCTCAAACCCTTCGTCCTCCGCTTCCTATAAAAAAAACAATCTCACCCACAGACACCCTCCACCGCCACAATTCAGATGCAGACGATAATGGCCAAGCAATAGGCCACCGCCAGGGCACACAACAACCTTCGCTTCGCAAGAAAGCCTGGAGATCGCCGCTGCCACCGCGAAAGCACGCCGCGCAAGGAAACTGTAGAAGAAGATCAAGCAGAGGAAGAAGGTCGGCTGGGTAAAAACCCAAGCCGCCCAGAGAAGAAACCAGAAACTATGAAAATGCCGGCAAGAAACAGATCGGCGAGAAAACCAGCAACCCAGAGGAAAGGCTGCCCACATCGATGCAAATCGATTCACTCATACCGATCGATGGGGGAAATGCAAACAAGAAACGCCTGAATAAGAGCATCCACTTCCAAAAGCTAAAATCAATCAGCGTTTACTCATCCTAGCATGCGCCAATTCTAAAAAATTCAAGTGAAGATGAAGCTCGAGTAGGCGCTCCCGCTCATGCCCAAGAGAGTGACCGACGATAGCTGGGCGGAGGAGAATCGGGAGGCAGCATCCATGGCGTCTGCCCTTCCAAGCACACCATCGAAACCCAGCCAAAAAAGCCCAAAGAGCAGGGTTCTTGGAAAGGAAGGAGCCGTTGAATGGAGCGTTCTTGGAGCTCCCTCCGATCCCCCTTTGATTGCAATCTTATTTTCACCTCATTGTGAAATAAGGAAGTATTTTTACTCACCAGCTTGCAACCAGAGGGCTTAAAATTTTAATCTCAAGGTCTCTCCTTCAAGATTATAGACTTCATTTAATTTGAGACTGAGTTGTTGTTCTTTATGTAGAAGCTTATATGTAAAAACATAAGTTTCCATTTTCTCATGAAGAGAGATCAAATCCCGCTGAATTAAAACTCGATTAATGGAAGCAGAAGAATATTTATTCTTAGACTAGGACTTAAGAGCTACTTTAATAACCTTTAGCTTGGATTCCCAAACATAGGAAGGAGATACATTAACATACCCCTTCCAAGTTTATGATATCATAGGATACACTTCAATATTTATTAGCCACAAAGGGTTGAACTGGAAAGGGATTGGACCCTGATTTTCAATTTCTTCAAGAGTCAGACAAATAGGTCTATGATCAGAAGTGACTTAAGGAAGAATTTTAGAATGTACTAGAAACCCAAACTGAAGAAGAGAACAAGTGACTAGAAAAGGATCCAATTGAGCGACAATATGTCCATAGCCAATTCTTCTGTCAGTTCAAGTAAACTACCCCATCTTAGGCTTAATGTCTATCATATCTAAATTGCAGATAAGATCTTCAAAGTTTTCTCCAAAAGGATCTTGAACCAAGGAACCACCACGTCTTTCTTTGCTGGAAATAGTAGCATTGAAGTCACCATCTATAATACTACATTGTAATTCATTGAGGGAATTAAGAGAAGTCCAAAAATTAGACTTAAGAGATAAAGAACAAACCCACAAACATTACAAACTTTTAGGATCTCCTTACTATTGTTTACCTTCAAATCAACCATGATCCAATGTTTACCTGTTTTCTGTTGTAAGAGAGAAAACTTACTCTTATCCCAAAACATTGCTAAACCGCCCTAGGCACCCTTTGAACTTTTAGCAATACCAGAGCCATTTTTCCAAAAAAGAATGAAAGATCTGAATTACTTCGATGTCGGGCATCTTAGTCTCCTGAGGTAAGATGAGGGAGGAACGCTCTTTAAAAATCAATTGCTTAAGAGTTTTAACTTTTGTTTTACCACCCAAACCTCTACAGTTCCAGGAGACAATATTCATTATTTGCTAGTAGAACCGGCCTTACCCCAGAATCACCTTTTTTCCCTTTTTGGCTAGAAGTTGCTCCCTTCAAAATTGTTTGAGGAGAAGCCTGCTTCCCTAGTTACTTTCCTCTATCAGCCTCTTCTTCTCGAAGTGTTTTTCTTGACCTTCTACTGGCCCTCTTATTTACAATTTTATCATTATCTACCTCATCATAGGTTCCCCCATAAGTACCTTAAGGCTGTAGACAAATATCCTCATCCAATTGTTGGGAATTAACTTCTAGTAACGAAAGTTTAGGTTGCTTAGAGATAATTCTATCATTTTCAACTTCTTCCAAAATTGGAGGTCCAAACATAAGAGTAGCAGGGATATTAATTTCATTATTGACTTCAACTTTAGCCAAAGGATTATCTACTAAAGGGAGAAAGGAATTGGAATATTTTGGATGGCTTGAAATCATAGTTTTAAAAGGAGCCTTGCCCTTCTTCTGAACCAAAGGAGCTTCTTTCTCATATTCTTTTACTTCAGATTTTGGGCAATCCATAGAAAAATGACCATATTCATGACACTTTTTACATTTAAAAGGGAGTTGATCATAACCCACTTTTTGTTCATGAGACCAGCTATCCATAACAAGGTTAACTGCTTCAGGAATACCTTTGTCTAAATCAACCTCAACACAAATACGGGCAAAAGAAAACATTAGAGATTTAGGTTCAGATTTATCTATGTATCACCATAAAGAATTCCCAATTGAGGCTAATATTTGATCATACCAACAATGTAGAGGGAGATGCAGGAGGTTCACCCAAACCAAAACAACATAACGATTATCTTTCTCCGGATCAAAGGAGAGTTTCCAACTATTCAAATACATTCCCCTTGGGCACATAAAATAAGTTCCATTTCGAAAAATTAAATCACGGTAAACTTTAAACTCAAACAAAAAAAAACATAGTAACCATCACCACATAAATAACTCTGCATCCTTTTGGTTAAAAGAGGTTGCCAATTTTTATTCAACCAAGATTCCATGGCTTTTGGAGAAGGCCAAAGACCAGTGAAGAATCCAACCAACCCACGCTTTGACAGACCCATTGCCTTCTTTTTAGTCGATGGACACAAAATCTTAATATCAGGCACATCCTTTCTTTTAATAAAACACATTGAAAAAAAACTCTTGATTTTTTACCTACTCATCAACAAGGCAACAAAATACTTAATTTAGACTTAGGCCTAGGTCTGGAACCATATGTGAAGACAACAACACCAAATAACTTTAAACCCTAGCTAGTACAAGTAAATAAAAAATGCAACTATGTCATCATAGTGATTTTACATCGTCTAATTTAAAAAATCTCAATATAGTTGGTGCTTGAAGTTCAAACTTCTTCTCCATTGAAGGTAAAAGTCAAAGTTTGTGCTTATTCTAAACAAACTCTTCTCCACATGAAAATTAGCACTTGTAAAATAAAGTCTTACTTGGCTGGTTTTGGAAAATAAAGTCTTAACATGGGACAACCTTCAAAGGAAAGGTTGGATTGGGCCTGGTATTTGTGCCCTCTGCTATGCAGACGAAGACAGTATTTAGCATTTATTCAGTACTTGTACTGTATGGAAGGGTATTCTTATTCAACTAGGTGGACAGTACCATTTCGTTCCCCCCACCTAGAACGATAATCTCTGTATTTTTCTAGGGAACTGGATAGACAGATTTTCCAAGTACTTGGTCTGCTGCTACCTTCCTTTTTTTGTTATGTGGGCCATCTGGAAAGCTAGAAATTTATATATTTTTGAAGGAAAGAAGATGTATGTCCTCAGCATTTTACTTCAGATCTCTAATCTCTCTCAGTTGTACCGACCTCCCTGTAAAAAGGCTAATAAGCTCAGAGTCTTAGGCTCGAGCCCTTCACTAGCCTTTCCCTGTGGTTACTTTGATGGAGCTTCAGCAAAAAACATAGGAGGAGTTGGCATCGTCTTATTACTGAACGAGTCTCATTCCTTCGAGTTCGCATTGGGGGCTAGTACTTGTACCAACACTAAAGCAGAACTGATAGGGCTTTGGGCTCTTCTGCACATTGCCCAGTTGATGGGGATACCCACCCTTAACATTTTGGGAGATTCTTCTGTCATTATAAATTGGGCTAAGGGCACTGATGCCCTCTCTCCACCTGATCTCAGTCACTGGTGCAGGGATACTAGGAAACTCTGCACTTCCTTCATTCACCTGTCCTTCTCCCATATCTACCGTGAACATAATCAGCTCGCAGACAGTCTATCGAAGACTGCCCTTACTTTGGCTCCTGGTATGGGTTTCTATTCAGAACTTTTTGAAGGCCTTTTGGTCTCTCATGGCAATGTCCAGCTCTTTTGAGCTAGGTGCAGGAGCATGTTCTCCAATATTTTTTTATGGCACCTTTTTTGTTTGTTTTGGAGCGGGCAGATTTCGATAGCAGCTCTATGAAGATATGTTCATGGTAGAGATGGTATGGTTGGACAGTTTACCTTAAGTTCTCTGACTGGGTTATACTATTTGAGTTGAGTTGAATGACCCTTGAGCCCCCTTTTGCAGCTCAGATGTGTTGAGACTTGTCTTTGGTATATAGTCGATCAGAACTCCCTCCTAGACATTACATGAATGTAACCCATACTCTGGGATGGCACAGTTAGATGCCCTTTGATTCTATTAATAAATATCAAGGATAGGCTTTTTTCCTTCTGAAAAAAAAACAACTTTTGTATATTACAAATGTTGTCGTGTCAAAGTTATTTAGTGCAATCCCTTTGATGTTGCTTGAACTTGTTAAGGTTTTAACTAGTTTCGAAGACTAAGAAATTATTAATTTTTAAATGGTTTTGTAATGGGTAAAGGTTTTTTTTGGGTACTAAAGTTATTTTTGTACAATAATGTAATGGGTAAAGGTTTTTTTTGTCCAGTTTCAAAGACTTAGGGAAATTATTAATTTTTAAACGGTTTTTATTTATTGGTTGAGATTTTTTTAAAATTGTATTTGGCAAAGTTATTTAGTATTCAGTTCCAAACATTTAGGGTAATTATTATTTTTAAATGGTTTTTATTTATTGGTTGAGATTTTTTTTTAATTGTTTTTTGGCAAAGTTATCTAGTATTTAGTATTCAGTTCCAAGATTTAAGGAATTTATTCATTTTTAAATTGTTATTTTATTGGTAGAGATTATTATTTGTTTATTGGTTTTTTTATGTGTTTAATTGATTCTTATTTATTGGTTGAGATTTTTTTTAATTGTTTTTCCCAATGATATTTAGTATTCAGTTTCAAGATTTAAGGATATTATTCATTTTTAAATTGTTATTTTATTGGTAGAGATTATTATTTGTTTATTGTTTTTTATGTGTTTAATTGATTATTATAAAATTATTTAGTGTAATATTTTTGGCGGTGTTTAAATTTGTTAGGTCTTGACTAGTTCCAAAGGTTTGGGAACTTATTAATTTAAAAAATATATATTAGTAAAGATTATTGTTTTATTTGTGTTTAATTTATTATTGGGAGTTGTTGGTTTAAATGTTTGACTATAATGTGTTTAAGTTTTGTATTTTTTTTAATGTGATATTGTTATTTGCATGAAAGTGTTTTATGATATTTTTCTTCTTCTTCTTGCATTTACATGTTTCATGTCTTTGTTATTGCATTTTGTGGAATGATTTGATTGAAAGGATTTTGAGTTATTTGAAAGTGTTTATTTAGCTTTATCATGAAATTAGATAGGGGAATCATGTTTAACCTTAAAGAAGCATTGAAGATGAAAACATCTGGTGGGTAATTAGTATAAGATAAGTGTATTTATATAGAATCATTGATTTACGTGTGTGTAAATGAAGTGATTTCCAAAGAAGACATAAGTGTGAAGAAGCACACATATCGCAATGATGTCACGTTGTGTGTGGCAATGCAATGCAACATCCAATGATTATTGTAATTTTGTGCCCAAGTTGATGGATCCCACGTTCTCACAATGGCACATATAGGGTTTTTGTGTGTATGTGATGTAAGGTGGCATGTTGAGGTGCAAGTGAATTTTTGAAGCTCAATGTGCTGGCATCTTATCATGTCTAGCAACATGATAAAATTGTGCCCCTAAGGTGTAGACCAGTTGGTGCTAGAGTGCACTCTTAAGGCACTCCTTGTGACGTCGTGGGTTCAAACCATGACTAGCCACGTGTGTCACATGTGGGGCACCATTAGTACACCTAGGGGTATAGTGGTGGTGAACCAAAATCAATCTCGTGTCACATGAGTACGAGCTCATCCCTAGTTGTTGATTCCCCTACTTACAACCAAAAAACCATGATAATATTTGTAAGACTTCACTTAGCATTGTGTTGAGTTGTTGAGTGGCTAGGTCCTTAGACCTCGAAGACCAAGTGTGGCAATATGGGCATATAAGAGGAAAACTAATCACCGCATTGCTTAAGCATGGTCTCTTTCCTTACTTAAGGTTATTGAAGTCATTCTTAATCATTTGCAAGCATTTATATGCATTTCAAGGTGAAACCATGGATTTTGCGTGTTTCCCCTATAAGTGTGTTTGGTGCATGAGACCACATTCATCAATTAAAATTAGTGTCATGCATGATGATCTAACTAACATCAACAATTGAAATTGAAGAAGGATGAATTATATTCATACAAACTTTCATTCCAACAAAGCAACACCCCAAATAAGATATAGAGACGTTTCCCTTTGAGGTCCTTTTGCACATATTTTAGGTGTCCAACTCAAATGAGTTTTGGAATCTTAAAAGAAGCTAGATGGGTAATTTCAGACCTTAAGAATTCAAAAGGAGTGACATAATTAGATTCCAATATCTGCAGTGATTATAAAACAATAAAAAAGTCTATGTCCATGAGACAATTTTAACTTTATAAATTATGAAAGGTGTGAATTTAAAAACAAAATAAGATGTTTGACTACTCACTAAATGCTTGCATTGCACTCCTCATACATACATAAGTGGATCAAAGTTCACNCACACACACACACACACACACACACACACACACACACACACACACACACACACATTATCGTGAGAACTTCTCCAGACCGCCGAGCAAGTATTGTCAATTGTACCGCTGGATACCAAACTCACGAGCCGAGGCCAACCTTAATCTTGGCCATACATAATCAACGAGAGTACAACCACCACCGTGGTCGTACAAGTTTTTTGGGTGCAGCATGCATATACCACACCTCCGCACAGGAATCGAAACTGAACTTCCATCGAAGCAACCATCAAACTCCACCGCTAACTCGTGATCTCAACCCCATCCTTACATTTATATATATATATTATTTTTATCCTCAACTAACATTTCCATACCTTCAACTAGTGGAAATAACTGTTAATCCTCATCCTCACATACATTTCCATACCTTCAACTAGTGAAAATAACTACTAATCCTCATCCTCACATGATGCATGCAGATAACACAAGCCAATCATGTGGGTTTAATCTCAATAAATAAGTACGGTCCAAGTACATAATATTATAGTGTAGAACCACCGTACCTTCCCGTGGTGCGACCTTCTCGAGCATCTCCCTATAACTTTCGGCAATTTGTGGTCTCAATTGTGTAAACGCTGTATATTTAAGTTGTGGGGTTATTCACCGAATATTTAAGTTGTGGGGGGTTTTCCACTTATGCAACTGAACCTGTCATTGTCCTTGTTGGGTGGTGGATTAAGATTATTGGAAACTTTCTCGACACATTCTTGGATAGGCTTTATATAAGCATTTCGGATTCCACTCTTTTAAAATTTGTGTCAAAGAAGGTATTTTTTAAAATTTAATAATTGGTTTGGAAATGTTGATAATTTGTATGACTAATACTGAAAAATATATTTATTAAGTTAAATGGATTTAAGTGGTTTAAATATAATACTTAGTTTTTATTTAATTATTTATATTTATTGTTAGAAAAGTTAAATTGGGATTTTCTTTAGGATATGTAAGTTAAATTAATTGGGACTTTGCAACTAAGTATGAAGAGATGACATGTAACTTTTATGATATAAAAAATAAATGCAATTCAAAAAATTCATGTTGTTTAATAAAATAAAAAATTAAAACCTAATCAACTTTATTAAAAAAAGATATAAAAATTTGATTATTAGGATGTGAGGACAATTGTTTTTAGGAATCAAATGTTTTTTTACTTTGCAAAATCACATTGTAACAATGTTTACATCCCAAATTTGATGGTAGAAATAGATTTAGCACCCTCAAATACCCTTGTGACACCCAACATTCAAAAACTTGACAACTGTAACTTTTATGAGCAAATTTTATCAAAATTGTGCCAAAAAAGTCAGCATATTTTGACCCAAATCTTAGAATTTTTAGACTATGCATTAAAGAAATTAAATCAATCTTAAACTAGATCTATGAAGCACCAAGATAAATACATTTTTTAAAAATTAAGTTAAAATAATTTACACCTCAAGAAATTGGATCCCTCTTGGTGCTTCATAGATTTAGATTTAAGATGGATCTTGTGACGTACCATTTTTTTTTCTTATTTGTTCTTACCATTGTTTTCCTGCATAGTCATTTTTACTACCATAATGCAACCTTGTGTATTTTTACTTTTCAAATTGGAAAGGATGACTCTAAACCTTCAACTCTCCTTATTTTTTAACTTTTGGACAAAAATATGATTACTATCAAAACAACTTATTCTTCTATGACTATGACAGAGTAGCGAGACTTATAATTTACTTAGCCCTTGAGCTAACTCAATTCCATATATGTATGTGCATGTACAAACAAATGAATAATCCTAAAGTTTGCAACCGAACAAAGCATGAACCAACCCGGTTCTATTGATGGTTTTAGAGATAATGGTTGACACCAAATACCAATGGTTTGGTTGAAATTGAATTAAATTATCAAGCACTAGCTCACGTGGTTATTCAACGTCCAAAGGCACGTGCTTTCCAGCTGGCATCATCATACCTTTTCGAGATTCGGAAAGTCACGGGGTTAATTACCTTTACAACGATCTTTTATCTTACTTTCCTGTGCTCAGTGGACTTGAGCGCCCATGGCATGGCCATGGAACAACTCCTCTCCTTAGGGTTGAATATTATTGCAGCTTTTGTTTTATTGTTTATATAAATGCATTCATGTTTGGCAAGAGTTTCTTTTATATTCTTTAACTTTTATCCACATAGTAATTTTGTTTTTAACAAGAGTGGTTGAGGAGTATTTATATTAAAAAGAGAGGCTGAAAGTTACAAATGCAGGATCATGGACTGATTCCAGAGGGATTCAAAGACCATAACATCATGTTCTATGGTTACAAAGTGTATCATGTCTCGAAAGAGTCCAAGCCTGAAATGACTATATGTTCTTACAAATTTCCCAAGGATGAGAATACAAAAACTATACATATCAGAAATTTATTGCACCTGTCCTAAATTCTGAATGTAACAATGGATTTGATTTCTTCCGAATCTGAATAACATATAAGCTCCTGAATCAAAGAACCCATCAACATTTCAAATTGTTTTCATTGCAAATTATGGAGCCAAAGTCTAGTTGTACCCCTTGTTCGCCATTTGATCTGCAAATTGATTATTTGTTCGGAGAATGTGAAGAAAATTGATTGCATTAAATTCACTGACAAGGTTATTGGAAATATGATGCATCTTTGTGGAACGGATTTTGTGCTTCCTGACTAGCTTCCGAGCCTCTCTAATGACCAGTAGCGAGTCTCCAAAAAATACTAATTCTTTATTCCAAGAGTGTTAGCAATTTCCAACCCTTTGAATAAAACGACCCATTCTGCATAGTTGTTGGAGTTTTTCCCTATTCTCCATGCATAATCTTTCATCATGTTCCCCCAGGATAAAAAATTACCCCTCCAGCACTTACCAACCCGGGATTTCCTTTAGAGGCACCATTGAAGCACAGAGAGTTACATTCCAGCTTTGTCCACCATTTGCTGAAGTTTTTTGGGTTCTTTCGAATCTGCCATCTTAGAGAGTTAAGTTTTTTAACATATGTACCTCCCGGAGTTGGCTTGAGAGGACCGAGGAGATCACAAATCCATATTCTTTCTTTTGGAGTTAAAGGCTCAAGATGTAAGTGCCTTACACCTTTGGAGAGAAGGGTTTCGATCGATAAAGCTTTTGCTGAAGAAGAGATTCTAGAAGGAGAGAGCGTCACGTTTTCAAAAATTCCTTTGTTTCTGGAAATCCAAATTTTCCAACAAATAAACTTAGGGAGAGCATCCCACCCTCTCGAGAAATATGGTTTCTTGTTTAAAGAACCATGGTAATAATCTTTCCAGTAGATGAAAAAGTCTTTCCAGTTCGTGGGCAGAGTAAGATTGAATTGAAGCTCTTTAAGGACTGTGCACCATACCTCATTAGCAAATGGACATTCCAGAAAGATATGTTCCAACGTTTCTTCCGAGCTTTTACAGAGTGCAACGAGACGGTCCTTATATTCCCTTTTTTTTTTTAATTTTATGCTGTCAAAATTTTATGGTGTGCTAAAATCCAACAAAAATAGTTGATTTTAAGAAGACCGTCCTTGCTCCAGACGTTGTCCTAGATGGCTTCTTTCCTATTGTTCTTACGGATTGTGTTATATCCATCTTTCACTGAATAAATTCTAGAATTTCCCTAGCATCTATGTTAAGGTGGATCGGGGCTGAGCCCTGGAGAATCGATTGCAGCACAGAACCACCACAGAATAGTCCATATTTATGCTTTATGGGATCTCCAGAATTTTCCATCTTTCCCATCTTATTGTGCCAGATTGAGATGTCATGGACCGTGAAGATGTTGTGGGTGTCCATCCAGAGCTTTAGATCTGCAAAGATGTCTATGTGGCAGGCTGGAGAAGAGTGTCCGAAGTTGTCCTCCCAAATCTAGATCCGTTCTCCATTTCCTGGTGACCAACGCAGACTGTTTTGGATGATGAAGGTTGCGTTTTGGCATAGTCTCCAGATTGGGGAGCCGTTTTGGACTGAGGGGATGTCGTCCATGCATCTTTCCTTGTTTCCTTTCAGATATTTTTTTCTTTAGACGTCCTTCCACCAAAGTTTGTTCCTTGAAACAAATTGCTAGATAATTTTAGCTCCCAGGGCAAGATTCATCGCTTCCAGATCTTTAATTCCAACTCCTCCACGGTTTTTTGGTCTACACACCTGATCCCAATTGATTAGGTGGAAATTCTTGGTGTCGCTGGGTCTCCCACCTTGCCAAAGGAAGCATCTGATCTCTTTTTTGATGTCTTGGATTATAGATTTTGGAGCTAATGAAATCGAGCAAGTGTATATTGGGTATGCTGACAGAACAACATTGATAAGTATCAGCTTCCCAGCGGGGTTGAGCCAATTGGCTCCTAGCGATTGAATTTTGTTTTTGTTTTTTCTACCAGACCTTTCCAATCAGGCATTTTCTATTTTCCTTTGTGGATTGGGACTTCGAGATAATTGAACGATTTCCAGTTTCTATTGCCTTTGTATCCCAGGGTCCTTGATATCTTGACCATGGTTCATTTAGGACAGTTCCAACAATATATTTTGTTTTTTAGAGCATTTAGTTTCCCATTTGAAGCTTTGAGGAAGGTGGAGACGACACCTTTGAACCTTTCAGTGATTATGACTGAGGCCCTCCTAGAAGAATTGTATCGTCTACGTATTGAGCATGGTTATCATTTTTTACACCTCTCGCAATTTTTAAACCTTTGTGTTATCCACTGTTTTGCAGGGATTGCAACTTCTTGCTTAAAGACTCGACTACAATTATATATAAAAAAGGGGATAACGGGAAGCGTTGACGGAGTCCTCAAGAGGCTTGGAAGAAGTCAGTAGGTATACCATTGACAAGAGGTGCAATCCAAGGGCTGTTGATGCAGGTTTTGATCCATCTTGTAATTTTTTTTGAAAAGACCATTCTGAGCATGATCTCGAATAGAAAGAAGTGATTTAGCCTGTCGAAAGTGTTTGCCATATCCAACTTGATAGCCATACCTCGCTATTTGTGTTCCATGATGGAGTGGATAGCTTCTTGGATGATGATTATATTATCCATGATCTGTCTGCCAATGATGAAACCTCCTTGAGTGTCTGAGATGATTTTGGTCATGATCTTTTTCATTCTAGTTGCAAGAATTTTGGTGAGGATTTTGTAAGAGCTATTACATAAGGATATGGGGTGGAATCTTTCAATTGAAAGAGGATTTGGTGGAATCTTTCAATTGAAAGAGGATGTTTTTCTTTAGGGATCAAATCCAAGAATTTAGAGTTGGTAGCTCCACCGATTTTGTCTTTTTTCCTAGTCCAGTTTAGCATTTTCCTTAAATCTTCTTTGATGATGTCCCAGGAAGCTCGGTAGAAGTTAATCATAAATCCACCTGGTCCTAGGGACTTGTCAGGATGTAGAGCCTAGATGTCCTCTATGATCTCATGTTCTGAAATTGGCTTTTCCAATTTCTCGTTCTCTCTGTCAGAGATGTTGGACCGAATGCCTGAAAGCATATCAGCTTGGGAGATAGTGTCTATCTCTTTGCTATCTGAAAATAACTGCTTGAAGTGTTGCCGAACCAATTTATTTATATCATCTTGCTCCGTGATATTTTGATTGTTATTGTCTTTCAATTATTTACTGTAGTTGAAGCTCCTTCTAATTTTGTTTGTTTGTGGAAGTATTCAGTGTTCTTATCTCCCCCTTTTAGCCAAAGTTGGCGATATTTTATTCTCAAAGTCTCTTCCTCTTGTTTAGTTGCTTTTAAAATTTCGAGTTTTAGAGCTTTTTTTTGAGCAATGGTTTCATGGGTGATATCTTCTAGTTCCATTTTTGAGTGAAGGGAATCCAATCTAGCTTGAAGTTTTTTTGTAATGGCAGGTTTAGAATAGGAGGAGGTGGCCCAATTTTTCATAGCAGAGTAGACAACCCTGAGTTATGACTCCCAGATGAAGCTGGGGGAGCTGGGGAAGGTAGAGTTCCAGGCTGATTGAATTAGCTCTAGGGTCTTGGCATTGTTCAACCAAAAGGACTTGAATATGAAGGGGATAGGGCCAAGGTTAGTAGGAGGGGAAAGGAATAGGGATACGGGTTTGTGATCTGAGGTAGATGAAGAGATAATGTAAGAAGAACGTATTATATATTTTTGAAGGAAAGTTGTACTCACCAGACCAATCTAGTCTTGCAGCAATGTGGCCTAGTCCCGTCCGCTTGTTGTTCCAAGTGTACTTCCCATTTTTGGGCATAGGGTCCAAAAGGTCAAGATCTGTCATCAGATCTTCGATTTTTTCTCCAAAAGGGTCCCTTATGATTGATCCTCCTCTTTTCTCCACACTTGATTTTGTTGTATTGAAATCCCCTGCTATGATTATGTCCTTCCCTTGTAGATATGGATTTAAAGAGAGTAAGGAATCCCAAAATTCTAGCCTATCTCTGTAATGGGTAGGCCCATATACATTACAAATAAATATAGATTCTTGGTTGCTTTTGTTTTGCATTTCTACTAAAATCCAATGAGTATTTTTGTTGTTGTTGTTGATCTGATATTGAATTTATCTGATCTGCAAAAAGTTGCAATTCCACCTAAAGCACCTCTGGAGCTAATGGCCTTTCCAACACCGTTTTTAAAAAATAGAGATGACCGGTTCATAACCTCTTCTTCTGGCATCTTAGTCTCTTGAACAAGTAGAATATCTGGTTTCTCAGAATTTAATATGTTTTTCAAGGCTTCCACCTTGATTGATCCTCCCAAGCCTCTGTAATTCCAAGAGACTAGTTTCATTATTTCTTGGATGTGTGAGATACTGCTCGAGATATGAAGTCTTTGGTTCCATAGGATTTGACATTCTGTAGAAGTTTTGTATCCTCTATGCTTAGCTGCCTTCCTAGTTCCAATTCTCTCTCTACCTCTTGCTCTCTTTGTTGTATTTGGGATTTTCTTCCCCGCATGTCTAGGGATGGTCCTAGATCTGTTGTTTCCTGGGTTTCTTGAGATGACGATTGACTTGGAGTGTAACTCCTCGGTTTTGACCTTGTTTGCATTAAAAATGTATATGATGTATATAGTAATTAATCATGGTGTGGAGCTAAAGGCAAAAGCCCCACCATCGATTTAGCGTTTTATGTTTCGATGATTAAAATCATTGCCGATGGTATTTCGTGTTAGCCGACAAATTATAATTTTGGACACCATGTAAATATGCCATTTAATTAAAAACCCACAACTAGCTATGTCAATGCAACAAATAATGAGATAGGGGCATGATTTCCTGAGGATAGGGGGGGGGGATATTCAAACCTTTGGCCCAATGGGAAAAAGCCATATGTCAAAGGGAGAACCCATCAAACTGTCAACTACCCATTTTTTGTCTTTTCCCAATCATTTATTTCTGCCAGAAATTGGTCGAAGTAGTTATTGCATGGGAATGGGAAGGGCATGGGCAAAAATTCGAATTGGGTAGAGCACCCATTTTTGCAAAACGCGTTTTGACTCCTTGGGCAAGTAAAAACCCAAAAAGTTTGCCCATTCCCTCATGCATTCACACCCTTCTTTTCATTCACGTTTTTGGTGCTCCTGGGCACTCTCACTCACGTTTTTGGAGTTGCTGTGCATTCCCCATCCATGTTTTTGCAGATTTCATCATTTTCCCCATGACTGGGAAGTTGTTTTTGGAAATCTCAGTGGTTGGGCTCTTTGCTTGATGGTTTTTACTGTTGTTTATCCTCGTTACCGGCTGGGACAAACCATTTTTGTGTTGCACAACGAATTGGAGGAGAGACCACGTTTTTCGGGTGTTTGTTGAGTCTGTTTGGCCCACGTGAGCCCATAGAAGTTGCTGAAAATCGAATTGATGTCATAGGGCTTTTTTTCCCTATTTTACCAATTCGTTTTGTTGCCAAAATGGTTTTTCTTCAAACGCAGAATTTTGTATCTTGGTGTGTGTGCATATTTTGGCTTTGGTCTGAACTGATTTAGGTGTGGCAAGAGGGTTTGAACTAGCTTGATTAATCTAGTGTGAGAAGGAACCTCACAGACAGATCGAGGGGGCTGGTTTTCTTCTTTGCACACCCTGAATAACACTGAAAGGGAAGGTATGGCCCGAGAGACTGCGTAGCAGAGAAGGGGATGCTTCCTTGTGTTGGGTGTGTAGATGGTCTAGAAGCCAGGCTAGATCTAGTGCAGGTGTCCACAACTCTGGAGTTGAGCTCACTAGCTTAGTAGTCAGCCTTTCCAGCTCCTTTGTAGCCTGATAAACCCAACTATGTTGGCTTGGCTGAGTTTTGTTGTATCCTTGGCTATGTGTGAGCCTGCTAGTGTTCCTTATTCCTTGTGGGAATCATGCCCAACTCAGGATTGGCAGTGCTGCTGAGAGATTGATGAGCACACTGGCCTATGGTTGGGTGTTCCTTATTATTTGTTTATTGGTTTTTTTATGTGTTTAATTGATTATTATTTATTGGTTGAGATTTTTTTCTTAATTGTTTTTGGCAAAGTTATTTAGTATTTAGTTCCAAGATTTAAGGAATTTATTCATTTTTAAATTGTTATTTTATGGTAGAGATTATAATTTGTTTATTGTTTTTTATGTGTTTAATTGATTATTATAAAATTATTCACTGTAATATATTTGGTGGTGTTTAATTTTGTTAGGTCTTGACTAGTTCCAAAGGTTTGGGAACTCGTTAATTTAAAAAAAATTATTAGTAGAGATTATTGTTTTATTTGTGCTTAATTTATTATTGCAAGTTGTTGGTTTAAATGTTTGACTATAATGTGTTTAAGTTTTGTATTTTTTTTAATGTGATATTGTTATTTGCATGAAAGTGTTTTATGATATTTTTCTTCTTCTTCTTGCATTTACATGCTTCTTGTCTGAAAGGATTTTGAGTTATTTGAAAGTGTTTATTTAGCTTTATCATGAAATTAGATAGGGGAAGCATGTTTAACCTTACGAAAGTATTGGAGATGAAAACATGTGGTGGGTAATTAGTATGAGATAAGTGTATTTATATAGAATCATTGATTTACGTGTGTGCACATGAAATGATTTCCAAAGAAGACATAAGTGTGAAGAAGCAAGCATATCACAATGATGTCATGTTGTGTGTGGCAATGCAATGCAACATCCAATGATTATTGTAATTTTGTGACCAAGTTGATGGACCCAACGATCTCACAAGGGCAAATATAGGGTTTTTGTGTGTATGTGATGTAAGGTGGCATGTTGAGGTGCAAGAGAATTTTTGAAGCTCAATGTGTTGAAATCTTATCATGTCTAGCAACATGATAAAATTTCACCCCTAAGGTGTAGACCAGTTGGTGCTAGAGTGCACTCTTAAAGCACTCCTTGTGACGTCGCGGGTTCAAACCACGACTAGCCATGTGTGTCACATGTGGGGCACCATTAGTACACCTAGGGGTATAGTGATGGTGAACCAAAATCAATCTTGTGTCACATGAGTATGAGCTCATCCCTAGCTGTCGATTCCCCTACTTACAACAAAAAAACCATGATAATATTTGTAAGACTTCACTTAGAATTGTGTTGAGTTGTTGAGTGAATAGGTCCTCAGACCTCGAAGACCAAGTGTGGTAATATGGGCATATAAGAGAAAAAATAATCACCGCATTGCTTAAGCATGGTCTCTTGCTTTACTTAAAGTTATTGAAGTCATTCTTCATCATTTGCAAGCATTTATGTGCATTTCAAGGTGAAACCATGGATTTTGCGTGTTTCCCCTATAAGTGTGTTTGGTGCACGAGACCACATTCATAAATTAAAGTTAGTGTCATGCATGATGATCTAACTAACATCAACCATTGAAATTGAAGAAGGATGAATTATATTCATACAAACTTTCATTCCAACAAAGCAACACCCCAAATAATATATAGAGACTTTTCCCTTTGGGGGCCTTTTGCACATATTTTAGGTGTCCAACTCAAATGAGTTTTGGAATCTTAAAAGAAGCTATAGGTGGATAATTTCAGACCTTAAGAATTCAAAAGGAGTGACGAAATTAGATTCCAATATCTGCAGTGATTATAAAACAATAAAAAAGTCGATGTCCATGTCCATGAGACAATTTTAACTTTATAAATTATGAAAGGTGTGAATTTAAAAACAAAATAAGATGTTTGACTACTCACTAAATGCTTGCATTGCATTCCTCATACATACACAAGTGGATCAAATTCCACCCTCTTCTTAACATCCTTAATATTAAACACTCATTATTATATTTATAAAATTCCTTACTTATATATATATATATATATACACACACATACACATATATATATTTTATCGTGAGAACTTCTCCAGACCGCCGAGCGAGTATTGTCAATTGTGCCACTGGATACCAAATTCACGGGCCGCCGCGACCAACCTTAATCTTGACCATGACATAATCAACAAGACTACAACCACCATCGTGGTCGTACAAGTTTTTTTGGGTGCAACCTGCATATACCACACCTCCCCTGCAAGAATCGAAACTGAACTTCCATCGAAGCAACCATCAAACTCCACCACTAACTCGTGACCTCAACCCCATCCTTACATTTATATGTATATTAATTTTATCCTCAACTAACATTTCCATACCTTCAACTAATGAAAATAACTACTAATCCTCATCCTCACATACATTTCCATACCTTCAACTAGTGAAAATAACTACTAATCCTCATCCTCACATAATGCATGCAGATAACACAAGCCAATCATGTGGGTTTAATCTCAATAAATAAGTACTATCCAAGTACATAATATTATAGTGCAGAACCACCGTACCTTCCCGTGGTACGACCTTCCTGAGCATCTCCCTATAACTTTCAGCAATTTGTGGTCTCAATTGTGTAAACGCTTTATATTTAAGTTGTGGGGTTCTTCACCGAATATTTAAGATGTGGGGTTTTTCCACTTATGCAACTGAACTTGTCATTGTCCTTGTTGGGTGGTGGATTAAGATTATTGGAAACTTTCTCGACACATTCTTGGATAGGCTTTATATAAGCATTTCGGATTCGACTCTTTTAAAATTTGTGTCAAAGAAGGTATTTTTTAAAATTTAATAATTGGTTGGAAATGTTGATAACTTGTGTGACGAATACTGAAAAATATATTTATTAATTTAAATGGATTTAAGTGGTTTAAATATAATACTTAGTCTTTATTTAATTATTTATATTTATTGTTGGAAAAGTTAAATTGAGATTTTCTTTAGGATAGGTAAGTTAAATTAATTGGGACTTTGCAACTAAGTATGAAGAGATGACATGTAACTTTATGATATCAAAAATAAATGCAATTGAAAAAATTCATGTTGTTTAATAAAATAAAAAATTAAAACCTAATGAACTTTATTAAAAACGATATAAAAATTTGATTATTTGGATGTGGGGACAATTTCTTTTAGGAATCAAATATTTTTTTACTTTGCAAAATCACAGTGTAACAATGTTTTAATCCCAAATTTGATGGTAGAAATGGATTTAGCACCCTCAAATACCCTTGTGACGCCCAACGTTCAAAAACTTGACAACTGTAACCTTTATGATCAAATTTTATCAAAATTGTGCCGAAAAAGTCGGCCTATTTTGACCCAAATCTTAGAATTTTTAGACTATGCATTAAAAAAATTAAATCAATCTTAAACTAGATCTATGAAGCACCAAGATGAATAACTTTAAAAAAAATTAAGTTAAAATAATTTACACCTCAAGAAATTGGATCCCTCTTGGTGCTTGATAAATTTAGATTTAAGATGGATCTTGTGATGTACCATTTTTTTTTCTTATTTGTTCTTACCAACGTTTTCCTGCATAGTCATTTTTATTGCCATAATGCAACCTTGTGTATTTTTACTTTTCAAATTGGAAAGGGTGACTTTAAACCTTCAACTCTCCTTATTTTTAAACTTTTTGACAAAAATATGATTACTATCAAAGCAACTTACTCTTCTATGACTATGACAGAGTAGTGAGACTTGTGATTGCTTAGCCCTTGAGCTAACTCAATTCCATATATGTGTAGATACAAACAAATGAATAATCCTAAAGGTTGTAACTGAATAAAGGATGAACTAACCTAGTTCTGTTGATGGTTTTAGAGATAATAGTTGACACCAAATACCAAATGTCCTTACGACAACCCTCTTAGTTGACACCTACATTTGTCCTTACGGCAACCCTCTTATGTTTTTCTCACTCAATAATTCATTATCAGTTGTTTTTATTCAAACTTTAGGGTTTGGACTATTCGGTGTAGAGCTAGGGTTTGTGCATAGTTTCTATCCAACAATTCATGTACCTAACTTTTTAATGACAGTTTATGTTCATTTCTACAAGCACAGAGTATTATTTTTCATCATGGTCATTGTTCTGGTTGACGACTGAATACAAATAATTAAATAAAACCCTGAAACATTATTCAACTCTATAATAACAAGAAAATGAATTCATGCTTGGCCAGAGTTTCTTTTATATTATTTAACTTTTATCCACATAATATAATTTTTTTTCAACAAGAACAGTTGAGGAGTATTTATATTAAAAAGAGAGGCTGAAAGTTACAATTGCAGGATCATGGACTGGATCCAGAGGGATTCAAAGACCATAACAACCTGTTCTTTGGTTACAAAGTGTATCTTGTCTCAAAATAATCCAAGTCTGAAATGACTATATGTTCTTACAAAATTCCCAAGGATGAGAATACAAAAACTATACATATCAGAAATTTATTGCACATGTCCTAAATTCTGAATGTAATAATGGATTTTATTTCTTTTGAATTTGAATAACATATAATCACTTGAATCAAAGAACCCAACAGTGTTTCGGATTGTTCCCATTGCAAATTATGAAGCCAAAGTCTAGTTGTACCCCTTGTTCGCCATTTGATCTGCAAATTAATTATTTGTTTGGAGAATGTGGAGAAAATTGATTGCATTAAATTCATTGACAAGGCTACTAAAAATATGATGCATCTTTGTGGAAGGGATTTTGTGCTTCCTGACCAGCTTCCAAGCCTCTCTAGTGACCAGTAGCGAGTCTCCAAAAACTACTAATTCTTTGATTCCAAGAGCGTTAGCAACTTCCAACCCTTTGAATAAAGCGAGCCATTCTGCATAGTTATTGGAGTTTTTCCCTATTCCCCAAGCATAATATTTCATCATGTTCCCCCGAGGATACAAAATTACCCCTCCCGCACCTGCCAACCTAGGATTTCCTTTAGAGGCACCATCGAAGAACGAAGAGTTACATTCTAGTTTTGTCCACCAATTGCTGAAGTTTTTCGGGTTCTTTCGAATCTGCCATCTTAGAGAGTTAGGTTTTTTAACATAGGTACCTCCTGGAGTTGGCTTGAGAGGACCGAGGAGATCACAAATCTAGATTCTTTATTTTAGAGTTAAAGGCTCAAGATGTAAGTTCCTTACACCTTTAGAGAGAAGGGCTTCGGTCCATAAAGCTTTTGCTGCAGAGGAGAATATGGTAGGAGAGAGGGTCACGTTTTCAAAAATTTCTTTGTTTCTGGCAATCCAAATTTTCCAACAAATAAACTTAAGGAGAGAAACCCACCCTCTTGAGAAATATGGTTTCTTGTTTAAAGAACCATGGTAATAATCTTTCTAGCAGATGAAAAAGTCTTTCCGGTTCGTAGGCAGAGTAAGATTGAATTGAAGCTCTTTAAGGATTGTGAACCATACCTCATTAGCAAATGGACATTCTAAAAAGATATGTTCCAACGTTTCTTCTGAGCTTTTACAGAGAGTGCAGTGAGACAATCCTTCTATTCCCCCTTTTTAAATTTTTTTATGCTGTCATAATTTTATGGTGTGCTAAAATCCAACATAAATAGTTGATTTTAGGAAGACCGTCCTTGCTCCAGATGTTGTCCTAGATGGATTATTTCCTGTTGTTCTTATGGATTGTGCTATGTCCGGCTTTCACTGAATAAATTCTATAATTTCCCCAGCATCTGGTGTCTGATATGTTAAGGTGGATCAAAGCTGAGCCTTGGAGAATCGATTGCAGCAGATAATAGTCCATGTTTATGCTTTTTGGGATCTCCAGACTTTTCCATCCTGCCCATCTTCCATTATTGAGCCAAACTGAGATGTCATGGACCTTGAACATGTTGTGGGCATCCATCCAAAGCTTTAGATCAACAAATATGTCGATGTGGCAAGTCGGAGAAGAGTGTCTGAAGTTGTCCTCCCAAATCCGGATCCGTTTTCCATTTCCTGGTGACCAGCTCAGACTGTTTTGGATGATGAAGGCTACGTTTTGGCATAGTCTCCAGATTGGGGAGCCATTTTGGACTGAGGGAATGTTGTCCATGCGTCTTTCCCGGTTTCCTTTCAGATATTTTTTTCTTAAGACGTCCTTCCACCAAGCTTTGTTCCATGAAACAATTTGCTAGATAATTTTAGCTCCCAGGGCAAGATTCATCACTTCTAGATATTTAATTCCAGCTCCTCCACAGTTATTTGGTCTATGCACCTGATCCCAATTGATTAGGTGGAATTTCTTGGTGTCGCTAGGTTTCCCACCTTGCCAGAGGAAGCGTATGATCTCTTTTTTGATGTCATGGATTATAGATTTTGGAGCTAATGAAATTGAGCAAGTGTATATTGGGTATGCTAACAGAACAACGTTGATAATTATCAGCTTCCGAGCGGGGTTGAGTCAATTGGCTCCCAACGAATGATTTTTTTTTCTTCTACCAAACCTTTCCAATCAGGCATTTTATTTTTTCCTTTGTGGACTGGGACTCCGAGATAATTGAATGAACTCTAGTTTGTATTGCCTTTGTATCCCAGGGTCCTTGATATCCTGACCATGGTTCCTTCAGGACAGTTCCAACAATATATTTTGGTTTTTAGAGCATTTAGTTTCCCATCTGAAGCTTTCAGGAAGGTGGAGATGATACCTTTGAACCTTTCAGTGATTATGACTGAGGCCCCTCCTAGAAGAATTGTATCATCTGCGTATTGAGCATGGTTAGCATTTTTTACACCTCTGACAATTTTTAAACCTTTGAGTTCTCCATTGTTTTGCAGGGATTGCAACTTCTTGCTTAGAGACTCGACTACAATTAGATATAAAAAAAGGGATAACGGGTAGCCTTGATGGAGTCCTTGAGAGGCTTGGAAGAAGCTAATAGGTCTGCCATTGACAAGAGGTGCGATCCAAGGGTTGCTGATGCAGGTTTTGATCCATCTTGTATTTTTTTTTGAAAATGCCATTCTGAGCATGATCTCGAACAGAAAGAAATGATTTACCCTATCGAATGTGTTTGCCATATCGAACTTGATAACGATACCTCGCTGTTTGGATAGCTTCTTGAATGATGATTATATTATCCATGATCTGTCTGCCAGCGATGAAACCTCCCTAAGTGTCGAAGATGATTTTGGCCACGATCTTTTTCATTCTAGTTGCAAGAATTTTGGTGAGGATTTTGTAAGAGGTATTACATAAGGATATGGGGAGAAATCTTTCAATAGAAAGAGGATTTTTTTTCTTTAGGGATCAAAGCCAAGAATGTAGAGTTGGTAGCTCCACCGATTTTGTATTTTTTCCTAGTCCAGTTTAGCATTTTCCTTAAATCTTCTTTGATGATGTCCCAGGAAGCTCGGTAGAAGTTGATCGTAAATCCATCTGGTACCGGGAACTTGGCAGGATGTAGAGCCAAGATTTCCTCTATGATCTCATGTTCTGAAATTGGATTTTCCAATTCCTCATTCTCTTTATCATATATGTTGGAGTGAATGCCTAAAAACATATTAGCTTGGGAGATAGTGTCTGTTTCTCCGTTGTCTCAAAATAACTGGTTGAAGTGTTGCTGAACCAATTTCTTGATATCATCATGCTCTGTGATATTTTGATTGTTACTGTCTTTCAGTTCTTTGATGTAATTGAAGCTCCTTCTAATTTTGTTTGTTTGTGGAAGTATTCAGTGTTCTTATCTCCCCCTCGTAGCCAGAGTTGGCAAGATTTTATTCTCAAAGTCTCTTCCTCTTGTCTGGCTGCTTTTAAAATTTCCAGGTTTAGAGATTTTTCCTGAGAAATGGTTTCATGGGTGATCTCTTCTAGTTCCATTTTTGAGTGAAGGGAATCCAATCCGGCTTGGAGATTTTTTTTGTAATGGCAGGTTCAGAATAGGAGGAGGTGGCCCAATTTTTCAGAGCAGAGTGGACAACTATGAGTTATGACTCCCAGATGAAGCTAGGGGAGCCGGGGAAGGTAGAGTTCCAAGCTAATTGAATTAATTCTAGGGTCTTGGCATTGTTCAACCAAAAGGAGTTGAATCTGAAGGGGATAGGGCCAAGGTTAGTAGGAGGGGAAAGGAATAGGGATACGGGTTTGTGATCCGAGGTAGATGAAGAGATAATGTAAGAAGCAGGTATTAAATCTTTTTGAAGGAAAGTTGTACTCACCAGAAATCGATATAGTCTTGCAGCAATGTGTCCTGGTCTCATCCACTTGTTGTTCAAGGTGTACTTCCCATTTTTGGGCGTAGGGTCCAGAAGGTCAATGTCTGTCATCAGATCTTTGAGTTTTTCACCAAAAGGGTCCCTTATGATTGATCCTCCTCTTTTCTCCATACTTGATTTTGTTGTATTGAAATCCCCTACTATGATTATGTCCTTCCCTTGCAGATATGGATTTAAAGAGAGTAAGGAATCCCAAAATTCCAGCTTATCTCTGTAATGGGTAGGCCCATATACATTACAAATAAATATAGATTCTTGGTTGCTTTTGTTTTGCGTTTCTACTAAAAGCCAATGAGTGTTTTCTTTTGATGATCTAATATTGAATTTATCTGAGCTGCAGAATGTTGCAATTCCACCTGAAGCACCTCTAGAGCTAATGGCCTTTCCAACACTATTTTTCAAAAATAGAGATGACCAGTTCATAACCTCTTCTTCTTACATCTTAGTCTCTTGAACAAGAAGAATGTCTGGTTTCTCAGAATTTAATATGTTTTTCAAGGCTTCCACCTTGATTGATCCTCCCAAGCCTCTGCAATTCCAAGAGACTACTTTCATTATTTCTTGGATGTGTGAGATGCTGCTCAAGATGTGAAGTCTTTGGTTCCATAGGATTTGATATTCTGTAGAAGTTTTGTATCCTCTATGCTTAGTTGCCTTCCTAGTTCCAATTCTCTCTCTGCCTCTTGCTCTCTTTTATGTCTTTGGGATTTTCTTCCTCGCATGGCTAGGGATGGTCCTAGATCTGTTGTTTCCTGGGTTTCTTGAGACGACGATTGACTTGGATATGTAGACTTTGGATTGAATCTACTATGATTTACCATTTTTGCCCAAGTTCCCCTAGGGGAGGGAGATCCTTCAGGTTCTTTTTCATTGTTCTCTTCATCTGTTGCTACCATATCTGCCCAGGTTCCTCCAGGGGAGGCCAATCCGTTAGGTGCTTTCTCAGTGATATCTTCAAAAACTACTAGAGAGGGTGAAGTAGTGGATTTTGTCCTACTGGCTTCTATTCTGTCTTCCTTAGTCTGATTTTCCAGATCTGGGATTTCTCTTCTTCAGTCTGGAGAGAGTCAAATTGATTGTTGGTAAATGTTTCGTTGTTCTTTGCAGGTTGTTGAGTTTTTTCTTGCCATTTTTCGGGATTGTTAGCAGAGGTAGGGTTTGATTTTTTCCCTCTCTTAGTTTGTTTCCATCCCTCTTCATGGTTTTTCTCAGCTTCCTCCTGGGTAGATTTAGGGAAGTTCTTTACGAAGTATCCGTATTCATGGAATTTCTTGCATTTAAAGGGAATTTGTTCGTAATCTACCTTCTGATAGAATTCCCATCTGTCCATGAGTAAATTGACTCCTTCCGGTAGTCCTTTCTGTAGGTCTACTTCCATGAAAATCCTAGCACATGAGAATAGAGGTCCTTTTGGTTTGGCTTTGTCGATGAATCTACCTAGAGAATTCCTGATGGTCTGGAGGGCTTCGTTGTTCCAGTAGTGGAATGGTAAACGAGGAAGACGGACCCAGATAGGAACTGCCGAGGGGACGTATTTTTCTGGATCGGAGGAGAGGTTCTAATGATTGAGGTATAGACCTCTAAGTCCCATGAAGTAAGGGTCGCTTCATAATATGAGGTCTTTATCTTCCTTGTTTTCGAATAAGAAGGTATAGAAGCCTTTGTCGCAGAAACAATGTTGCAAACCCCCTGTTATGAGAGGCATCCAATTTTTAGAGATATGGATTTTGGCGAAGGTCAAATCCTTAAGAATTGACTGATGAGACCTCAATCACTCAAAGCAAGAGCTTTCATTCATGAAGCTTTCGATGTGATTTGGAATTTGGACACCACTGCTTGTTTAACAAAAGAGGATGGAGGTAACACAGCAGGGAGAGCCATAGTGGAAGCAACTGGCCTGGAAAGCAAGATCCAGGCTTCGAGGAGGTTCCTCCGGTGGAGGATCCAGAGTAGGGGAGGCCATGCAGCCATGCCAGATCGGTTCACCCTCGAATCAATCTCCACTATCTTCAAAATGCCGAATGTGAGCGGCAAACAACACTAGAGCAGATAGATGGGCTGCGTGAGAGCTGCATGCAGGTGCAAACGCACGACCGGTTTCTCCCGTTCGTAGTAGATGTAGGGATCGACTTTAGATCAATGCAGAGGAAGCATGCATGCTGCATATGTATGGTCCACATAGTAAAAATTACTAAGAGATTATTCACCTTTTTCACGTTTGTAAAGAAAAACATAGTCCATACTCATCAATAAACTATAGTTCAGGTTATTAATAAAACATATCTGAGTTCTTCCTGGAACTAGAAATTAGACAGCCACAGTCCACCCGGCCTTAGGAGCCTCGAAACCTTTTTCAATCTACAAGGATTCCACCCCCTTGCCCAAAACATGAGTTTATGATTCACTTTCTCAGCTTTAAGCCACCAACAGTCAATTGGTCAGAATTAATCACTACAGAACCTAACACTTCTTCAATGTGCTTGTTAGGTTAAACCAGCAACATTAACATAATAATGAGCAAGAAATAAACATTATAACAAACAACCACATATAGACACACAATATACCCTGGAAACCCTATGCAGGGAAAACCAACATCAATGAAGATCTTCATTACATGGCCAAAACCAGCCATCCGGGCCAAGCGAGCTAGTCACCGCTCACCTCTAGACCATTTTACAATGGAGCCTCCTCAAGCCTTATAAAGGCTTAATCACATGCAATACCATGGGACAATACCATGGGCTACAACAAACCATGTGCCCAATCCATGTGCTAGACCTAACCACCTTTGACTCAATCCCGAGTCAAGGTTAACCCTAACAATCCCCCCTTTAAACTTGACTTGGAGTAATCACCAACTCCCCTCAAAGTTTTATCAAGGAATCTCACATACACCCCCCTATCACCTAGGTCTATCTCTCGACTTTACCGGTGAGTTACCAGGGGTATGCATGCCTTACCAGGTCTTACAACCATATGCCCATTTACATGCAAACTGCTCCATTACATTTTTTTTTCATGTGCCTTCATGGTGACTACACCATCACCATTCGTTACTTCATCCTCTCGCTTTCCATGCTCGCTTCCTTGCTCGTCTTTTGCCATGCTCCCTTTGTACCTACATCTAAACTCTATCATTGATGTCCATATAAAGAAAAATCCATCTACCGGATTACATGGGTCATCAGCCGCTGTAACCGCCAGTTCTCTAGGAATTCTCTTCACATACATGGCTCATCAATCTTGGTCCCAAAACCGAGATTAAACCATCTCACATTTCTCCCGCAATTGAAGACTCAACCTCTCCGATCCACATCAAGCTAGGCTACGAGTACACCTGCCACCCTCGTACCTACCTAGTGGTTCATTCCACACTTGATGCAACATCCCTTCTTTGCGCATAAGAGGGATACCTTGTGCTTTTAGCATCTAGAGAAATCCAAACTTGCCTATGGCTAAGTTTCACATGGACCAAAAAATTAATACTAGGGTGTCGGGTACCACCGAACATGCACCCCATAATTTGATTCAACATAGAAACACCAACGAGCATAACCAAGCCAAACCATGGCTCTGATACCAGTTGTTAGGTTTAAAAACGAGCATCATTAAATAACAATATGTGAGAAAATAAACATTGCAAGCAACATTTAAGATAGACACACAATATACCCTGGAAACCCCATGCGGGGAAAACCAGCACCAATGAAGATCTTCATTACATGGCCAAAACCGGCCATCCGGGCCAAGCGAGCTAGTCACCGCTCACCTCCAGGCCATTTTACAATGGAGCCTCCTTAAGCCTTATAAAGGCTTAATCACATGCAATACCATGGGACAATACCATGGGCTGTAACAAACCATGTGCCCAAACCATGTGCTAGACCTAACCACCTTTGACTCAATCTCGAGTCAAGGTTAACCCTAACAGTGCTCACTGACGGTACTATTTCCGAGCTTGACACCTCTCAGGTGCTCATTGGCAGCTCTGTGCTATTTTCTCAGCAATTACTTAGAGCCTACACCTTCTCAGGTGCTCTCTAGAAGCTCCCTCTTGTCTTTCTTGTTTTTTTTTTCATTTCTCTCTTTTCTTATTCCCTCTTAAGCATGCTTTCTCATCTCTTTTGCCTAGGACTTTAATAGCTGGTAACTAACTCTCCTTCAAGACTAACCACTTGTCTTCGTAAAGATAGTTGAGAATTCAGTTACTACCATAAACTTAGGTCGTGTCAATTTACTTCGTGGCTAACTTCTATATCCAAATATTCATGTTTTATTATTAAAATAAAACTTCCTACAAAATATATTAGTTTTTATCACATGAGAAAAAATTAAATATAGTTACTTTCAATGTTACAAGGGGCATTACAGATCATAAAATATTTTTAATTATTATTTTTAAGTATTTTTGGAGTGAGAGTCGTAGGGAGGTGCTTTACAAGGTAGTCTGGTGGAGATGGTGTTACAATATGTTACATAACATAGTAAAAGGTAATTACAAGAATTAAAATAGACTAAGAACTTACCAAAAATAAATAGTAATTAATTATTTAATCTTAATATTTACACATCAAGAAAACAATTTACACCTTAAAGAATTGGATGGTGCTTAATAGATTTGGGTTTAAGATGGACATACATTGGTATTAAATAAAAAATTTACTTTAAATATGCGTTTGAGTTATGTAACATAAAGTTCCTAAAAATTAAAAAAAGTAATTAAAAAAATCATGTTGATTTATAACTCATAAAAAATAAAAATAAAAATAATTAAAAAATTGGATATCAAATCTTAAAATATAAAAAATAAAATCAACATATACCCATATCAAACCTAGATTTATTAAGTATAAAGAGGGAACAAAATTCTTAAGGTTTAAATCTATTTTAATTAAGAAAAAAATATTTGAATATCAAATATAAATGGTTAAATTTGCACAATTTATATCAAGTTTTAAAATAAAAAATTAAAATCAACATAGACCCATATTGAACCTAGATTTATTAAATGTGGAAATGAAACCAATTTCTTTTAGTTTAAATTTGTTTTAATTGAAAATAAATATTTGAACTATGAATATAAATTGTTAAAGTTGTATAATCTAAATGCAATAATGGTAAAACGTTAAATCTATTTATACATTTAAAAATGGAATTTCTATAATAAAAAATTATAATATAAGATTTTATAACCACATTCAAATAATAATAAAAAAAATCCAATTATTATAACATTTAAACTACTTAATTAAAAAATCAATTATAATTACATGATTATAATATCAATACTTGCATTTTGTATAATTCTAATGACATGTTTTATTATTCCAAATGCAGGGGCCTGTTTATTTGGGTTTTAGCTTTTCAAAAAGTTGAATTGCTGTTTTGTGGGGGGGGGGGCTAAACATGGTTTTTCTAATATGCTTTGGAGTATATTATTGGTACACGCTCTGAATGGAATTGATTGATTTCTACTTGCTATAGATTTTGAAGTTGTTGGTTAAGTTTCAATACGATTATTACTCTTAGAGTTTGGTGTATGTTATGCTGCACGTATCTTGGTGGCTAGTCTGAAATTATGAATCCAATATAATATAACATGGACACCCAAGACAAAGGCTTAGACACTCTAAAACCAAGGTTATTTTTGTCAAACAATTTAAAGAGGAGAAATGAGTTTTAATTTGAACATAGGAAAATATAAGAGTTATGTGTAAAATCTAGCAACTACTAAGGACATCATCATTCCGTTTTTTCAGGTATTTCTTGTTTTTGGGGTAGCGGGGTCTGTAAAAAGTATGCCGAGTGGGTACTTGTTGGATGCGGAATTTAATTCCGCATCCAACGAGCTCTCCCGATCGAAATATGAGTAAAAACACGGGGAGATATGTCAAAAATACAAACAAAAAAGTAGTTTTTTTTATGATACCTATCCCCAAATTTATATTAAAAAAATGTTTAAGACATATACAGTATTTCAAATTTAAAGCAATTTCATTGGCTAACACATGATGACATGGAATTTGAATAAAAGTTAAAAGGCCCATTTTGAGTTGAAATTTCCTCTAATGAATAATTAAACCATTCAAGACCATAGATCTAATGTCCTTTCTGCATAATACAACCAGTTTATCTAGATTTAATAATTAATTTTCTTCATCACATGAAATTGCAGATTTGTGTTAAAGAAATTATTCAACATAAAGAAAAATTCACACAGATAAAAATTGAACACCAGAATTTTATGTGGGAAACCCAATATTGGAAAAGCCACTGGGAGGGAAGGATCACCAACTTTTATTATTAACAAACCATATATACAATATCATAATACTTCGACCGAACTATTATCTTGGAGTACACAAATGCTATACCAACAATACATATTTATATTGTTTCGATAAACAAATACCACGACCACAAACCATGGGACAAAAACCACTTGTCCAAAACTATGGGCCTAAAACTATGGTCTGAAAACTTATACAACTAATTTTAGCTAACTCCAATAATACGATGAGAAAATGAAAAGTGATAACTATTTATTTTATTTTAAAAATATTTGGTCTCACACATAACAATCTCTACAAAGTTCTTGTTTATCTCTTGGTGGAATTTTTGCGAGCATATATAATCTTTTCCAAATGTAAAATGGCCTTCTTCCAACACTTGTCAAATCTAATGATACCTTACATCAATGTGCTTGGTCTTTGAGTGAAATGCTGCGTTTTTAGTCAAGTGAATAACACTTTGACTATCACAATACAACACATACTTTTCCTGTTTTATTCCCAACTCACCTAGGAATCGTTCCATACGCAACATTTCTTTGCAAGCCTTTGTTGCAGCCATGTATTCTGCCTATGTTGTGGAGAGAGCCACTACTTTTTGTAGCTTAGACACCCAAGACACTGCTACACCTGCAAAATTGTATATGTAACCAGTGGTGGAATTTCTACTATCCACATTTCCAGCCATATCTGCATATGTAAAACCTTTAAGCACAAATTTATCACCGAAACATAAACAATGATGAATAGTTCCCTTAAGATACCTTAAAATCCACTTTACTGCTTCCCAATGTTGTTTTCTTGGATTGGAAAGGAATCTACTCACAACTCCCATTGAATATGGAATATCTGGTTGTGTACACAACATGACATACATCAAGCTGCCAACTACTAAAGCATAGGGAGTATTTCTCATTTCTTCCTTCTCCTTGTCATCATGAGGGCATAAATCGGTACTTAGCTTGAAGTGGGCGGCAAGGGGTGTACCAAATTGTTGGAATCCTTCATATTAGACATGTTAAGCACTTTCTCAATATAGTTTTCTTGTGACAACCACAAATGTTTTTTTTCTTTCTGTCATGCATAATATTTATGCCCAATATTTGTTGTATTGGACCCATATCCTTCATTGCAAATTGGTTGTTCAAATCCTTCTTCAACTTGTTAATCATACTTTTATCTTGATCGACAATCAACATATAATAATAAGACAATGAAATTGTGATTTTGATCTCTTTTGATGCATACACAATGATCTGCATTTAGGTTTTTAAAACCATGATCAAGCATAAAAGAGTCCAATTTCTCATACCATTGACGAGGAGCTTGTTTTAGCCCATACAGACTCTTCTTTAACCTACATATTAGATTCTCTTTACCTTTTACTTTGAAACCTTCTGGTTGCTCCATATAGATTTGCTCCTCCAAATCACCATGAAGGAAATCAATCTTTACATCTGTCACATCCCCACCCTTCTACCGGTGAGAGGACGTGACTATAATGCTAACAATCCGGGCAACTTATCCCCATGAACATAAGGTATAAAATGCAGTAAAATAAAAACATACCTAGATGCAACATATCATTCAATAAACATCAGAAGCAATACATGACATTCACATTCAAGCATTTCACATGTTCATAGTAATTTAATTGCAGAGACAAGATAAATAAGAGATACTTATCTTTTACAAAATCTTGTCTTGCAACCAGCTACGTCGTTGCAATGTTCCACCCAACCATAGGCTAGAGTGCTCATCAATCACTTAGCAGCATTGCCACCCCTAATCTGGGCATGATTCCACAAGGAATAAGGGGAAACTAGCAGGCTCACATGTAGCCAAGGATGCACAAAACTCAGCCAAGGCAACGCAGTTGGGTTTATTAGGCTAACGAAGAGCTGGAAAGGTTGGCTGCTAAGCTAGTGAGCTCAATCCAAGAGCTATAGACACCTGCACCAGAACTATCCTGACTTCTAAAACATCCACACACACCCAACACAAGGAAGCATCCCCTTTTCTGCTACATAGTCCCTCGGGCTATGCCTTCCCTTCCAGTGCTATTCAGGGGGTCTAAAGAAGAAAGCCAACCCTCTAGCCCTGTCTGTGAGGCTCCTGCACACACTAGGTTTGTCAAGCAAGCTTAGACCCCATTCCCACACCCAAAGACAGTGCAAAGACCAACAACTACAGAATACACAACAATTCACAGCTCTAGAATTTGAAGGGGAACACACCACAAAGGCCAAATCGGGTATGGAAATTGATTAAAATGGCTTAGACTGAGCAACATGAATTCCAGATTCGTTTATGGCCCTAACGTGGCAAAAATGACTCACAACACCCAAAATTCGTGGAGAAATCAAAAACGATTTTCCCAACCTGCATAGAATAATGAGAACGACCCCAATGTGAAGGGAAATCACCACACAGACCCAAATCACGAAAGGGAAAATGCAAAACACCAATATCTACCTGAGGCTAAGCTTCTCATGCGTGAGGAAGACAAAAACAACTGCGTGAGAGTGGAAAATGCACCAGCAGCTCCAAAAATGTGAGGAAAACCAACCCAATCCCTGGCATTACAAAAATGACCTCCCATTCATGGGGGAAAATGAAGCCAACAACAAAAAACGTGGAATGAAAACACACACAGGAAATTTTGGAGGCTTGAGAGAGCTCACGTGAAGGAAAAATGGCGAGGAAAACATGAAAACGTGGAAGCATGGTGGAATGGCCTTCGTTTTTGGGTTTTTGCTTGCCCAAGGAGTCAAAACACGTTTCCCAAAAACTGATGGCTTCCCCAATTCGAATTTGGGATGTCACACTTTGCCCATCCCATGCAATAACCAGCTCAACCAACTTCTAGCAGTAATGAATGATTGCGTAAATAAGACAAGAAAGATTATTGATAGTTTTGATGGGTTCCTCCTTTGACATTTGGCTTTTCCCCATTGGCCCCAAAGGTTTGAATACCCCCCCCCCACCCTTATCCTTAGGAAATCATGCCCCTTCTCATTATTGTTGCATTGACATAGTTGGTTGTGGGTATTTAATTAAAATGCATATGTACATGGTGTCTATAATTATAACGTGCCTGGCTAGCACAAAATACCATCAGCAACGATTTTAATCGCCTAAACATAAAACGACAATCATGGCAGGGATTTTAGCCCTTAGCTCCACACCATGATTAATTACAATATATACATCATATACATTTAATGCAAACAGGGTCAAAACCGGGGTGTTGCATTCCCCTCCCCCTTCAATAGCAGTGTCCTCAATGCTTTACTAAATTGAACAAAATGCTACACTGGCATCGCCTCAGTGCTCCGCAGAATTGAACAAAAATGGATGTGCCAATCGCATGGCATCCTCCAGCTCCCATGTAGCCTCTTAAGGACCGTAGTGCTCCCATTGCACCTTAACCTGCCCTATGGCTCGGTTCTGGAGCATTGTGACCTTCCTGTCGAGGATGCACATGTAGACACTGAGAGGGGGGGTGAATAAGTGTGAAGCCAATTTTAAACTTTTATTAGCTTATCACAGTTAGCTACCAATTCATCATTCCATTACTCTACCATAATCATTTCATAACCATCATTCACATAGCATAAGCATTTCATTCATAAGGAACCATAACACAAAAGAACACAACACCATATAATTTTGAAATCTTTTTGTATTAGCTTTGGTTCGGCTACAACCGTTAGGCAAAATCAGCACCTACTGATACATAGAGCACCTACTCTGGATCCAAGACCCTGCCTGGTTTTCTTAGACCCTGCTAAGAAGGGTTTGAGGTATCCTAACCTCAAAAGCAGGACAAACTTGCTCTTACAATACAGTATCCTTGTGTCACACAAGAAATCTCTGACACATCAAAGCTACTCATCTTCTCTGCTCATCACATCAACTGTGATATAACACTGCTCATCATTACAACTGCTGAACATCTACTGCTGCAAAGTATCCTTTGGTTAGTACGTCTTCTGTTGGTCAACATAGCTCATTAATCTTTGAACATCATTCTTCACTACTGCTTTCATCATCATTCTGTCAGGCACATCATTCTGAATACATCATGCTGTCCATCAAGCATCATCCAACAATTTGCTCTGCTGCTTGTCATGCCAATTGTCATCTAATCAACATGTCTTTTGCTGTAGGTGCATTACTGCTAGATAATCACCATTGTCTGGTTCACTTGGTTGCTGGTCCTATCTTCTGTTAGTTGTATCATCAACAAGTTAGGGCTGTCAATACTAGGGCTGTCTTGGACTTCAACGATCCAAATACTTCAACCACAGCTTCTAGGGATGTCATCAGCCTCAACTGTGCATCATTCTTGCAATGAATTCAAACTCTTATTGTGCATTAGGACTGTGTCTTCAACTAGCAAAGTTTGAACTCTAAACAAGTCCCAAAACAAGGACTGTCATCAACTTTGAAGATCTTCAATCAGTGTATACTGTCAAAGGTCTGTCAAATGTCAAGGTGACTGTGAATTTTTCAAGCAGGTCACTGTGCACATAAGCATACATTACTGTACCGTGTAGATTGTCATCATACAACACTATACTGTATCATATCAACCATTACTGTTCATCGAAGTACATCATTGTCATTGTGTTTAGTCAATGTCAGTGTATGCTGTTGGTGGAAGAAAGACATCAATCAGACATTATTCAAACATTGTCATCATCATCAAAGGGTCTCACAAATTGAACATGCCTTCAAGGTTTAGACCATCATCATAGGGAATGCATCATAGAGGAGTATGCATCAAAACACCATCATCTTCAACATTATCATTAGATATTGCCATAAGGAACAAGACATCATCAAGTCTGCTATGTACTTGTGTACTCACTTCATCATCATCTTCTGCTGTAGATATACTCCATAGATTTGGAATCAACCTCAGATCCACAACTGCTTCAACTAGGATCTTTGACTGTTTAGCCTCAGTCTGCAAATTCTCCACCAAAGTTTGGGCTGTCACAGGACTGTGTAGACACTGTGAAGAACTTTGCAAACAGTGTCATCCATCAAGTGTTCAAGCACTGCTGCTATTGATCTCAAACTGTAATTTGACACAACTGCCACTTTGAATTAAGATGTTTGAACCAAACTTAATGAATTCAGTTTGCATGTTTTAAGGTCAAACCATTTCTGCTGCAGAACTGTGATAAGATGTTACCTGAGCTTCAAATGCATGACTTCTTGCTTTTCACTGTCAAATTATCTTCTACTCATCTGACTCTCACTCTATCATCTCTGATCATCAACTTGTTATAGTCATATCATCAATTTGTCCACAGTCATGTTGACAAGGTCAGCTCACAACAACAAGAGCTGCTCATCAACTAAGTGTTATCATGTCCACAAGGTTTGCTGCAACTTATAACTTATGCCAACAACTCAACTTCAACATATGTGCTTAGACCGTTCACAAAAATTCTGAGTATGAAGTAAAACAACCCACCATTCTGCTCTTGTATTTTAATGTGCTCAAATAGAGCAGCAGCTATGGACTCTTCCTCTAGTGCACATGTTATCTCATAGTCCTCAACTAACGCTGCATCTTGGTCGAGATCTTCTGCCCTTTGCTAGGTTCAAACCTGTATTAAACTATTCATACAACCAATATGCTTTACTCAGTGATAGACTGAGTATACATATTTTCTTCCTTTTGTAAATGCCTCAACCATGAACTCAAAGTTCAACTTATAGAATGATATAACAATTAAACACTGTGTGTGGCCAAGTCACCGTTTTAGCAAGTCACTATCATCGATCTTATACCATTGTCATTTTATTATGAATGGTGGATGATAACACTAGCTAAGACTATCGTAGCAGCTACAAACACTGAGAATACACAATAACAATAAATCTGGAAGTGATGGATGCCAAGCCTCTCTAACAACTGCTACAATTTCTACTGAACTGGTCTATTTTGCACAAAACGAGTTTGTTGTAGCTATTGACCGTGGAGAATGTTGATGTGGATGGTTGTAGCAGTTGGTATCATACTCCAAAATGGAGATATTGCTCTGCTGAAAAAGAATAGTCTCCACTAAGAAACCCAAAAATGTGCCTCTGTAAACTTCGGGTCTGTCACAAGATTGTGACCCTCGACCTTCCTCAGTTAACTTTATGATCTGCTGTAGCAGCCTTAACCACCACCGAATTTCCTCAGATAAAGTGCCTGTAGCTGTAAATAAATTGTCAGCGAGAAGCCACCATAAAATCTTCGCTGCTGTAACCCTTGTTTCCAAAGATAGGGCAAAAATCAAAGAAGAAAATAAATAAAATATCAGATTGGTGGTGCTGCTGCTAATCCCGAAATTCTCCTGCTGCCTCAGTCCCAAAATTTCCTCAGTCTAGTGAAAATTCAGAGCATTCTTCTCCACCAAAATTTTTCATCTTAAAAAGAAGACTCGAAAGGGGTATTTATATTAATTTTTCACATCCTTTTGGGGCCGACTTGTAAAAATTTTAATGGGGCCAACTTGTAAAATATTTTTAAATTTAATTAAGCTGAGCCGACATGCTATTGTAATTTGGAGCCGACTTAGCAAAATCAATATTTTATTTTTTATTGTGTGGGCCGACCTGGCATACTTCAAAGTTAGCACTAAGACCACATCAAAATAATCATGAGCTGAACAAAGACTTGTTCTTCAAGAGCTCCAACAAGCAACAAGAATTTAATCTCCATGGTTACCACCAACGTGATGACACAAGGGTTCCACGGAATTCTTCAAGAGCTTCAAGGGATTCAAGGGTTATGCCACATCATACAAATGACCTACCCTGCCTTCACAATTCCTTCAAGGTTCCAAAGGCTTCTTCATCAGGCAAGCATCATGGGCTTCTTCAACGTCTACCAGGACTTCAAGACCATCTCTAGGGTCTTCTGCATCATTAGCTGGGTCTTCAACATCTTCAGCAAAGTGGTGGCATCAATGACATCAATACCATGTTGGCATCAATGACAATTTCATCAACATCACATTAGATTGATTTGGAACTCTCCCTCGGGTTCCACCTGAATCACATCGCAATTTATCGCATGGTTAGGATCATGCCCATATTTCTTAAGCAAAGAAACATGAAAAACATTATGAGCTCTAGTGCTAGCAGGCAATGCAAGTCTATATGCAAATGGCCCTATTATTTCAAGCACTTCAAACGGCCCACAATATCTAGGTGACAACTTGGCACAAATTCCAAGCTTCAAGGAACTCTTCTTTTCCCTCAATCTGAGGTAAACATGATCCCCAACACTGAACTCTCTGTTCATCCTATGCTTATCTGCATAGCTTTTCTGTCTGTCCTGGGCTAGTTTCAGATTCTGCCTGATCTTTACAACCTCTTGCTCCATTTCCTTGAGCAATTCTGGCCCAAGCACAACCCTGTTCATTGGATTATCCCATGTCAATGTTGTCCTACACCTTCTTCCATACAAAGCTTCATATGGACTCATCCCCAAGGATGCTTGCTGTCCATTCTTGTAGGCAAACTCTACCAATTGTAAGTAAACTTCCCACTTGGTTGGCTTGTCCATCACATACATGCGAAGCATGTATTCATGCACTTGATTCACTCTCTCTGTCTGCCCATCAATCTGAGAATGGTAGGCAGTGCTAAAGTTTAGCTTTGTACCCAGATCTACAAACAAACCATTCCAGAAATTGGAAGTGAACTTGACATCTCTGTCAGAAATTATTGCTTTAGGCAATCCATGCAATTTGAAAATCTCCTTCATGAAGACCTTTGCAATGTCATCAGTCTTATGAGCAGACTTAACCAGTATAAAATGTGTTGCCTTTGTCAACTTGTCCACCACAACCATGATGGAATCACATTGTCTCCAAGTCATTGGAAATCCCGTAATAAAATCCATGGAAATAACTTCCCATTTCCATTCTGGAACTAGCAAAGGATGCAACAAACCTGCTAGGTGTTGATGTTCAACCTTTACCTACTGACATTTCATGCACCTTGAAATATATTTAGCGATGTCCTTTTTCATTCCTGGCCAAAAGTACTGCTTTCTGGCTGTAGCAATCGTCTTTTGATATCCTGGATGACCAGGATATGGAGCTTGATGGATCTCATCCATAACCATTCTCCTCGAAACTGCTATATTTGGAATATAGAATCTGTTCTTATAGGTAAGAAGCCCATCTTCATCCAATTTATATCCCTCATACCTCTTCTCAAGACTTTGCTGCCGCAACTTGTATTTTACCTGCTCATACAATTCATCTTCAACAGTATGATTAACAATTTGTTGTCTCAAATTTGACTGGAAAATACTAAGAGATGCCACGTGCATTTCTTGCACCTTTCTGCTAAGTGTATCTATTATATCCTTGGTTTTGACCCCGGTTTCATTAAAAGATACATGATGTATATGTTGTAATTAATCGTAGTGTGGAGCTAAAGGCAAAAGCCCCACCATCGATTTGGTTGTGTTATGTTTTGGTAATTGGGATCGTTGCCGATGGTATATCGTGCTATCCGACACATGACAGTTTTGCATCATGTAAATATGCACATTAATTAAAATAAACCTACAGGCAACTACGACGGTGCAACGCTAAATGAAAAGGGCATGATTTCCTAAGGTTAAGGGGGGGGGGGAATGTTAAACCATGAGCCTATGGGGAAAAGCCATGTGTCAACCATTAAAAGCCCTGATGTTAGTTGGGCAGTTAATGCTGGGTAGTGGTGGGTGGCAGGCTTGCCCCCATGCACTCTCTACCAGCTGGTTCAGTCACCTGCACGAACTAGGAGTGGTTTCCTCACGCGCCATTTGGGATGCCCGATCGGTTCTTTCCACTCTCTCCATCGTTGGCTTTTCATTCCTCATGCAGAGGGGAGTTAAAAGGATCTACGATTCTGTGTGGGGGGGTTAGTTCTCCCTTCTCTCATGCATTGCTGGTCTGTGGATCAATTCTTCCTCCGATCTTGGCAGAGAATCATTTTCCCTTTCTCCATTGTCAGACTGTGAGATGTTTTTTGGTGGTTTTCCTTTGTGGGATGTTTCCCTCCTGTTCACGGAGAGAATCTATGTATACTCCACCATTGTCGACTGTGAAAATGTGTCGTGGCTTCATCGTTGAGGAAGGACCATTATTTTCCAACGTTCCTGGCTGTGTTTGGACTGTGTAATGTCTTGTTACTTCATCAGGAACTGGGGCTGTTGTTCTTTCCCTGATTTTGTGGTTGCTATTGTTTTCCCCACATTGTTCACTTGTTGTGGTCTCATGTGCGTTCTTGAGTTGCTGTAGGTTGTTGTTGAGTCGTTTTGGCCACGATAGGGCCAAGAATGACTCAGGGATTGATTTTCCCTTGTCCCAGCCGTGGATAGCTTGGTTTTGCTGCATGCATGCAGTGGTTGGTCTTTGGACTGCATGGAGTGGGATTGAAGGCTGGGTATGCTTGATAAACCTGGGTTTGGGAGCCACATAAAGAGAGTTAGATGGCTGACTTTCTTCTCGACAACCTCGGGAGAGCACTAGCAAGGGAAGTCAGGGCCTGAGGGACCGTGAATCAGAGAAACGACTGATTCCTGGTGTCGGATGTGTGTGGGTGTCTTAGGAGTCAGGCTAGCTCTGGTGTAGGCACTTCCATGAGCTCACTAGCTTAGCATTTAGCTTCTCCCCACTCCTTGATAGCCTGATAAGCCCTACTGTGTGGGCTTGGCTGATTTGTGTACCTTGGCTATGTGTAAGCCTACGTAGTCCCTTATTCCTTGGGGAATCATGCCCAGCTCAGGGGTGGCAGTGTTGCTGAGAAATTGATGAGCACGCTGGCCTATGGTTAGGTGGAACGTTGCTGTGACATAGCTGGTTGCGGGGCAAGTTCTTCATGAGATAAGTATCCTTGTCTATTTCATCTCTGCAATTATATTTGATGGCTAATGAACTATGATGAACATGTTGAATGCCTAAATGTATGGTTGCTTCTGTTGTGTATGTGAATGACTATGCATCTTAGCATGTTTTATGTTTTAAGCTTTATATTTCAGCATTTTATGTATGTTCATGTTCATGGGGCTAGTTGCCTGGATGTTTGATGGTTTGGTAGCATCCTCTTCGCCGGTCGGAGGGTCGGGGATGTTACAGTATGGTATCAGAGCAAAGGTTACAACATGGGCCTAAATGGGCCATGAAAGGTTAGCTAGAAAAGGCAAGTTTCTTTCTGCCCAGCAGAAATCAGAAGGAATCCGCGCATGACAGGAGAATTCTGAGAAATTTGAAAAATTTCTCTAAGTATTGGAACCGTCAGCCCATTGGAGGACTAAGTGCGAAGGTCCTCCGACACAGCGGAAGAGTTAGTCTGATGACCACCCGACGGAGGATAGCCGACATAAGATTTCATAATTTCACTAAGGATCATCAATCGGCGGCGGAGGATAGAGGACGTGGGAGCCGCAGTTTTTGCGGAGATTAGCCGAAACATCGTCTCCACTTAGCTGAAAGAACCTCTGATGTTGACTGTCGGTGATTGGCAAAGAATAGGAGATGATTGAGCTGATGAAGTGGTGGAAAGAAGATTGAAGAATTGTTTTTAGAATTTTTTTCTAAGTCTTAGATCATCAGGGCATCGAAAGACTTAGTGGGAAGCCTTTTCGACGCCGCGGACTGCTAGTTGCAAGGCCGCCCGATACAGACTCGGCCATTGACGAAACTTAGAGGACATGAGCACCGAAATGTCGACGGAAAAAACAAGATGATAGTTGGTTGGACTGCCGACAGCGATGACGGAAAGAAAAATTTTGATGATTTTTCTCAGGCGAGAAAATCATTGGCAATCAGTGCCACTAAGATGAAGGGATCATCGATGACACATCGGCGGAGGTTAATAGATTGATCGGTGACAGTTAGTTGTTTGGACCACCGAAACGTCGGTGGAAGAACCAAGAGGATAGTGGGTTGAACCGCCGATGGCAATGGTGGAGAGGAAATTTTGAAATTTTTTCTAAGTCATGAAATCATCAGCGATCGGTGATGATTAGTTGATCGAATCGCCGATGCTTAGATGATTAAGTTGTCAATGACACGTTGGCGGAGGGAAGAGAAAAGTTCGGCGGTAATTAGTTGAATTCATCGTCGATGGATAGACGATGGAACCGCTGATTAACTACGTTGGATAAAATTAGTTGATTGGGCGTCCGCCGTTGTGGCTGGCTAGTGGACTATCCTTCTGATAGATAGAGTCCCCGACTGCCGATGCTGCAGTGGATAGTTGTTCCGACAGCCGATGCGGTGGAAGACAGAGGAGAAAATTCTCAAAATTTTTCTAAGTCACAAGATCATCGGCGATCGAAAAAGCTTAGATGTTGGCATCACCAATGATTAGAAGATGCAGTCACCGATGAATAGAGGATGAAGCTGCCGAGGTCTAGTAAAGTGGATCGACGAAACTTAGTTGAAGGAAGAGCCAATGCTAAATTTCAATTTTTTTTCTAAATGTCAGACCCATCGACGATCGGCGGAAGTTAGTTGATGAGACCGCCAATGCCGGAGTAATTAGCCCTCTCGACAACCGATGGAGTATTAGGGTCTGCGGAAGCCACAATACGATCGCTGCCCACCGTTGCGGCTGTCTAGAAGACTAACCGCCCGATATTAGCACACCCGAGTGCCGATACCCCGAAAAATATAGTTCTTGAGACCACCGATGCGGTAGACAAGGAAAGAAAATATTCCAGGAAGGAAATTTTCTAAAAAATTTGTCTAAGTACCAGAGACGTCGATAAAAACTTAGTTGTTTGGATCGTCGATGCGATGGAAAATTCCAGTGAAGTTTAGAGGATCAAACAGCCGATGGACGTCATCAGAAAATATTAGAAGATCAGAGTGCTGATCGACAAAAATTAGTGGTTCGTGCACCCACCATTGCGGCTGTCTAGTGGACTAATATTCCGACAGATAGAGGCCCCGATCGCCAATGCCGTAGTGACTAGGGGTTCCGACCACCGACAGGGTTATGGAGTAGAAGACATAGAAGGTTCATTGGCCGCCTTTGTGGAAGCCTAGAGAACTAGCCTCCCAATGAATAAAGGATCCGATCACCGACACGGTAGTGCTTAGAGGATCCGATTGCCAAAATATTGGCATCGCCAATAAAGATCGGAAGCTTAGACCACTACAGGCCCAACATAGCAGAGAAAATTAGTGGTTGTGGCAGCTGAAATGTCAGAAGAAAATAGATGAACAGGCCGCCGATGAGCGCGGAGAAAACTAGAGGTTTTGGCCGCCGAAACGTCGAAACTTAGTTGGAAAGAGACCCTATAGGGAGAAAGAAAGTTTAGGTTTTTCTAGTGGAATTTTTAGCAGTTCTAGCTAGTGTTCCAGTGGACTTTATAGTGAATTCTCATTGGATTTTTCAGCAGTTTCAGGATTGAAAAGGGAGAAAACTCTAGGTGGATGAAGTTAGCATTTCAGACCAAAATACAGTGGTGTGTTTTTCCATCATTCTAGAAGTGGTGTGGTTTTCACACCCGAGGTCAGAATGAAGCATGTGGATAGGCGTTGGAAAGCTTATCCAGCAAGGAACAAGGAAGAATCACTAGAATTTGAGTGCAGAGTAGCAAAGTACTAGTGATTGCTTGAAAAAGAAATGTGCTGCTGTCAACATGGACAAATCCAGGAATTGCATGCCTAGAGGTAGCAAGACCATGAAGTCAAACCAGCTGTTGTGTGGGAGAGGAGTTCCATGCAAAGATGAGGGACTTGAAAAGGGAAATTTCCTTAAACCCTGTCTTGCTAATTATAATTACATTTTATAAGTTTTGTACATAAAATGTATGAGGATATGCCTTGCATGTATAGGATATCGCATGTTGGTGAGATTAGTGAGAATTATGTATTTATAATAAACCACTAATGATGATTATTGCATTGGTGTTGGCATTAGTGGAAAAACTAACGACAACACGGATAGGGCTAAATATGTTGTTGATGTTGACGAATGTGACCAGCAACCCTATGGAGAAAGGGATAAGGCAACAAGTCCAGAATCAAAAGTTGGTGAGCAACTTCTGCAATATCCTGCAAGAGACCGACCAAACTGGTAATGTCAAGGGTGTAAGTAGGACCCATGAAGGTAAGGGTTCAATTATGACAATTGCATGGAGTGGTAAAGGCAAGAGATCTCATACCATGTGGGTATTTAAAATTTAGGCTGCATTCATAAAAAAATGTGTCATGCATGTATGTGTTATTATGAATAACTAATGGATGAAATGATGAATTGATGACAATTCTGGAACCATTTCAAAAGCTGTTATGAGTGCAGGATAGTAAGTGCATGAAGAGGATACTCATGATCAATTGGCTACTGGAAATGCTTTATGGAAGGGCAAGGTGGTACACATGATACGATTGTGAAGTAAGAAGTATCTGAACATTTCATTTTGGCATAAATGACGTGACCTTGCAAAATTTTAGTATGACAATGATTGCGTGGTAGTATTGGTATGCTAACAGCTGGAAGTATTTGAATTTTATAATTCTGAAAATGATTCAGTGATTGTTGCAGTAATGAAAAAAGTTATATGCATCAAGACTTACCACGTGTTTGGCTAATTGAAGTTTAGGTTTCAGGTAGATTGCTTGGAATGGCAATGTGAGTAAGACCATGATGAAGGCTGGAATCTACCATGTGAAAGAGCCAAACCTTATGAGAAGAGTCTCATGGCTGTGAAAATATGTTGTATGCTGAATGAATTGTCAATTTCAGATTTAAGAAATTGCTGACAACTACTAATCATGACTGACTTGCATAGAATTGTGTCAGGAGGACACATTGTAAGTGGGTGTTCATGATATGCTAGTAAGCATAAGATCACAATGGGCATATTGGTGTTGCTTACAAGAGACTCACAAATGAGGGATCACCTCATTGCCAAGCAAATCAATTTCTGTAGTAGACAGAGTTACAAATTCCTATTGAATTTAATTACTAATGTCATTGCTTGGTATGGAACAATCAATTTGGATTGTATTATCAGATAATGATTGACTATTTGGATACTTGATGAATGTACCAGAGGTACACATTTGCAGGAAGACCATGTGTGATGTCCTGAAGGAGCCAAATTTTATGGGGAAGTTATTCACTATCTTGGAAATGGGTTTCGGGTGAAACTCCATTGGACATTTTGGAAATGTCTCATCTGCACTACATGTTTGGTAAGCAACATGAGTGAGATGGTATAGATTATGTCGGTAAGACATGTGTGGATATGAAATGTAAAAAGGAGTTGGGATGGAAAACCGAGGGACTGTCAACTCAGAGAAGGGAGCCCCCATTCCTCCTTAATGAAGGAATACTACCTCGGCAAATGGATAAGTGTTCTCTGACCCTAGCTAAGAATATGCATGTCAAATTGTTAAATTCAATATGCAAAGCATGTTTTGATTTTATTTCCATTATGGCAGATTGCTTGAGTATGAATAGGGCCTACATGGTTCACATCGGAAATGGGTGCACACTTTCCCGATGTCGGATCATGAAAGGGTTTTCAATATTGATTACACCCTAGGGGGTGGACGCACTCCTGGTGTCTCAATACTTGATAGTGAATGATATGAAATGTGATTCCAGTTTTAGAACAATAACGCTGATGAGTTGCTTAAATTGCATGTGTTGTCAGGCTAAACAGATGCAGTCTGGTGTTGCACACTAAATGGACTATGGCTTGGGCTCATCCTACCTCCTACTGAAGAGCACAGAGAAGGAGACATTCCCGAGGGATTGGAGAGCAGAGAAGGGGGTGGTTTCTTGTGTTGTATGGGGTAGTGGAATTAGAGTTCACTGCTGGAAATGAAACCTAGAAATGGTAATGATAAAGTTTCCTTCCCAGTTGGCATAAAGATGTACTGGAAGGAGATGTTGGGCTAGTATATGCCTAGGGATCCATAGTAGGTCCTGGAATTGTTGATGTATATGTAACTTCGGAATGTATTCTTCTATGTATCTTATGTATTGTAACCCGATGTTTATTCCGGGATGTTTCTATTATGTATTTGAGTCATGCCCCGATGTTCCGATCGGGAGAATTAATAATGTAAACAAGTCATATCAAGTCATTAGGTAAGTCCCCACAGTTTCGGGGCACTTGAGTTATTATACACTAATTAAGGTGTAGGCTCGAGTAGTAATTATTAGGTTGAGCCTACGTGTGAAATGGCAACTCAAGTGAACGGATGAATATAAATAGAGAGTGAGAGTCTCTCTATTTATCACTTGTGAAATACATCACTTGCTCTCTCAAGTGTGGCGCACTTTTGGAGAAGGAAATACTGGGGCTAGACAGAAGAAGAAGACTACTGCTGTTGGGAGTGCATCTTACTGTTTTGGGGTTTCACATCTTGTGGTGATACTATCTTAGAGGAATTTGC